>CAUYLG010006242.1:0-19559 GCA_963573385.1 Cacajao melanocephalus | reverse complement strand
TGTTTACAATAGCAAAGACCTGGAACCAACCCAAATGCCCATCGATGATAGACTGGAAAGGGAAAATGTGGCACATATACACCATGGAATACTATGCAGCCATAAGAAACAATGAGTTCGTGTCCTTTGTAGGGACATGGACGAACCTGGAAACCATCATTCTCAGCGAACTGACACAAGAACAGAAAATCAAACAACGCATGTTCTCACTCATAGGTGGGTGTTGAACAATGAGAACACATGGACACAGGGAGGGGAGCATCACACACTGGCGTCTGTTGGGGGAAAATGGGGAGGGAAGCGGGGTGCGGGGAGTTGGAGAGAGATAGCATGGGGAGAAATGCCAGTTATAGGTGATGGGGAGGAAGGCAGCAAAGCACACTGCCATGTGTGTACTTATTCAGCAATCTTGCATGTTCTTCACATGTACCCCAAATCCTAAAATGCAATAAAAAAAGGAAAATAAATAAATAAATATTGTGGGTATGTAAAGCAGCACATGACAAGGAGATATGAAATTCTTTACGGGGTCACTGAATTGAAGTCTGTGGGCTGGTACAGCGTAGACTAAGCAGAGGGAGTGGGAGGAAGGTTGCTGAAATATTCTGAGTTAAGGGAAAGGCAGATGCCCTGTTGTGAGACAAATCATGGTCAGGGTGGTGGGAACAGAAATTGAGAGAGAAAAAGAGGTTCAAATTGCCTCGTGATAACCAGGTGCCAATTCTCGCAGAAATTTTAGATTTTGATAATAGTTGTGTTTTTTATCTTATGAAAAATTGGCAACACATATCCAGCTTTGCATTTTCAAAGGATTTTTCCAGGTACCATGTTTAGAACTGTTGGAAGAGCTAACAGATGATAAATAATTGCCCATTAGGGTACAGTTTCATATCTCATGGAAAGGCCACATCCAAATGGGAAATGTAGACAGAAAATACATGAATGGATTTGTGAAATGTAGTTTGAAAGTAAAATCAAAGGGATTTAGTCAGAAATTTCATAAAGAAGTAGAAATTCTCAAATATGATTCCTATGTTTTGGCTTGGGGGCAATAAACACATAGCATCCTCAACCATTTTATTTGAGAACTCTGGAGAGAATTTGATTCCCAGAAGAGAATAAATTATGTCTTTAATGTAGGACATATTGAGGTCGAAGTAATTTTGACACATGCAGAGAAATGATTAATAAGCAGTTGGTTATATACTTAGTTTAAAGAGAAATCTGGACTAGAGCCATATATGTAAAAGATACCCATGTAAATATTAAAATTTTGGGTGCCTTTTTCTAGGGAGAGATTCTGAATAGGAAAGATAATGGGGTCTTGCACTGTCTTGACACATGTCAACATTTAATGGTTGTTAGAAGTAAATTAGTCTTCATAGGAGTCAGAAATTTAGAAGGAATAAATAAAAAGACATGGTTTCATGAAAGCAAAGAAAAATGTTTCAGAGAGAAATAGTGAGTGGCTCTGACAAACACTGAATAAAGCTCAAGATGACAATTGTATAGAGCACCATTGAATTTAGAAATACAGAAGACATTTGATGACCTTGGTGTGGAATGTTTTCACTGGGAACAGTAGGCTACCAACTCTATTAGAAGTGAGGAAATGGAATCACTAAGTAAAAACAAATTTTGAAACATTGGCTCTATAGAGGAGAAAGATATGGTCACAGAGAGTTAGGTAGCTAAATTACCTTTTGACAATAATACCTGGCAAATCAGATCTTTATCATTTTTTTAAATATTTAATTTTTAAAGTTATAATCAAATCTCCTAATTTTGAACATTTTACAAAACAATTATATGTATTGCAATACTGTACTCCCAAAATGTGTATGACTAATTTTTTAAATGACCACACAATATTTTTTAAATCATATCTTTCTTGACTGCAAGCATAACTTCAGTATATATGAATAATAAAGTAAAAGATAGAGTAGTTAATAAGTATCAACTTGGTTATTTTTAAATGGAAGAGGAGGAGACACAACACAAAGTAACTTGGAGAAAAATTAAGACCTACAAGGAAGATGGGGGTGTTTCCCAAAATTGGCTTCAGAAGTATACTTCCTCTCAAGGGAGAAATGGTTTGTCAAGAGGCACTTTTTAATTGGCTTTTCCTGTTTCAGAAATGGACCAAAAGATTTAGTATTGTTTGGATGTTCTGGAGACATTCAACATTGATTTCTTACCTTAGTTTTGAGTGCTACGTCTGTGTTAGCGTGTTTTTCATATACAATGGCTCAAGCCCTTATCATGCCACTTTTTTGAGTTAATCTGTCAAATAACTCTTCATCATCATTTCCTTGATCTCTTTTTTCATTTTCATTTTTATTTCGATCTTTAAAATTTTCTTTTAAATTGCATTCTATTGGTTTTCCACTCCTCTCTTCTTGACGTCATGACCTATTAATATAGCTCTAATTCTTCCCCATTAGTTCCTAAGTATTGTTTTGTTTAAATTGAAAAATTGAAAGGAAATGACAGTGTCTTATAATTAATTCTTGTGTTTCGGTTTTTTCAGTTCTAAACCATGAGTAAGTTAAAGTATATAAATTCTTAAGTCAAACAACTTAGAAGTCCTTCTATATAAATCTATAGAAATAAATATATAGAAATCTATGTATCAGGGATTGAGAGTAACGTAATCACAGTTAGAGGAGACCTTAGTTTTCCATTTAAGAAAGGACTCCATAGCTCTTTAATTAACTGATTTCCATGGCTGAGTATATTTAACATTAGAAAAGTCTTCCATATTTTAATTTCATAATTTCTTAAGCAGCTTTGTTTTAAGCTTATATTCTGTCTCAATTTCAGAAATAGAAGCATTGATCATTCGGTCATTTGTATGTTTCTTTCTGTCTGAAATCTTAGTTACACATTTTCTGGCATTTTCTCCATTTGTCCACTCCTAATAAATGTAGCGTTTTTTCCATATCTTTTTCTATTTCCTGAATTAATCATTCTAAATGTTTCTGTATGCATGCATCACTCTAAAATGCATGTTATGCATGTGCGTATGTTTGTAACAAGAAAATCTTTTGAGATATTTGTGTTTACTCTCTTGATATATTTTTGTCCTCTTTCTGTTATTTATCTTTGAAAATTGTGTAGTTTATTTGTACTTTGATGCTTCAAGGGAGCAATATTCTTTAGAGTTGAAACTGTTAATCTTGCATTTCTGGATTTTTTTTAATTTAAATGGGTTTTGCTATGAAAGAAGAGAGCAAGGGAAGCACTATCACTAACAGCCTGAAAAAGAGAAAGAGTCTAGAGCCTAGAGACATGGTATAATATTATGAGATGGGTTGTGATTTGTTTTTTGTTTGTTTGTTTTTTGCTGTGTTCCATGGAGATTAAGGTACCTAGGTTTGTGGTCAACAAAAATGGCTGCAAAGCATCTACCTTTTATAACCTAAACAGTAGGTTTCTGAACTTGACAAAGATACCAGTGCCCCTAATGTATCCATATGTAACTGGACCTCAAGGTACCATGTACAACTGAAACAGTGGCCAATCCGGTAGGAACCACTGAGAACCCAGCTATAACGATCTTACCAAATATATTGGATGCCTCAAATATGACAGTGAATTTTACATCAGCTGAGAGAAATAGAGGACATGAAATCACACTTAATTCCATCTAGTTAAAGAAAGAAGCTGAAGTCTTACTCACCATACAGATAATACTTTTCAAAGGAAATAACAGAATAGTTGAAAACATAATAAAATGATTATGAGTCTGTTCCCTGAATTTGTCTTGCACAAACAGGACTGCCCTCCTTCTGTTCTTATTTGTACCACAATTATTTCTGTGTACGGCTTTTGGACCTGTTGTCACCTCAGCCTGAATGACATGGCTGACTTCTTGTCATTCAAGTAAGCCTCAGTTGACACAGCACCACCTCAGCGAGCTATTCACTGAAAGCCAAATTTATATTCTGCCTCCTACCCAAAATCCCTCTGTGTTATCTTTTTAGCACTTATTCTAAATGAATTTGTCTTGTTAATTTATTGATGGGACTCTCTATTGTTTAAATCGCCCACTAGAGAGTTATTTCCATGAGATCAGGGGCTTTGCCTGTTTTTGCTACTTATATAATCCAATCACATAGTCAGGCCTCCCTGTATATTTCTTAAATTAATGGATACTAGCCCCCTACTCTATCTTCGTACTGGAAAACTCCATCAATATATTCATTTATTTGTTATTTCTCCCTTTTTGATTTTTTTACTTCAGATTGTACAATCTTATTAGGCTTTATAGTGCATAATGGGTTTCTGTAATGACTGATTTTTCCATTCCTGGGCTTATTGCTATTATAAGGTCCTGAACAACAGTCTTCTCATTTTTTTCTTATTATGTGTATAAACTGTATCAGAATACTAAAACTCTATATTTGTATTGTTAGTAATGCAGACTTAGTGAAAGACTGATTAAAACAAAGAACAAAAGATTTATCAAGACTTTAAAAGAAACATCAACACATTTTGTGCAGTTTTCCAAGGCAGGTTGCTATTTACAAGAGTTAATGGACTAGAGGTATCCAATTCTGAGAAACAGAAACAATTAAGCATAGTATTGATTTACGCATTAGAAGACAATAAAGCATTTTTGCTGTAAACAAAATGAGAAACTATGGTTGTTAATCAAGAATTCTGTTTCACTCTTTAGTTTTCAATTGCAAGGTTAAACTAGATTTCTTTTCATGCTTAGTAATATAGCTATTTGCTGTAGTCTTAGAACAGGTGACACCTAAATAATAATTCTTGTAAAGAATGTGAAGAATGGTGAAACATAAAATAACCATAAATGAAAAATTGAAATTATACATAAGAAGGAATCATCAAAGATAAAAATTGTTAATTTTGCTTACCATCTCAATAAATGAAACAGAATGTGGCTTCCATGAATTTCCTCTAACTTTACAACTGTCGTGAATAAAATATCTCGTAATCCTCTAAGTTTGGTGGTACATGGCTTTACTAAAGCCCTTACTCTTCTTAGTGTAGAAAAAGC
Organism: Cacajao melanocephalus; assembly: GCA_963573385.1. Lineage (NCBI taxonomy): Eukaryota > Metazoa > Chordata > Mammalia > Primates > Pitheciidae > Cacajao > Cacajao melanocephalus. Next base: position 14,533 of record CAUYLG010006242.1, on the reverse strand, counting down.
GGGAAGTCTTGTTAACCCTCTGTTATCCTTTCTAGTATTATAACCTTCAAACTTTTCCTTACTGTATCCTAATGTAATTATAAATTTCCACTGCCAGTTAGCACACACATACGTGCACACACAAAACACACTTTTGTGTGTGTGCAATTAAAACAAAATTTCAGGAAATACTTCTTATCTTCACAGAACTGTTTTTAAGGTTGCTGCTACATTAAAAGCTACTAGGGAGATCACAGAGTTTGAAAAGATCTGTCGTAATTTAAAGGAAAGCTTTGCTTTATGTGTGGTTCTGCCTGCGTGTTTGTATACATATAAATTTACAAGGCCCTGGATTTTACAGAAGTGTTTTGTCATTTGGAGGCCTTTGTTGTTTTCTTCCAGAGTGAGACGCTTTTATTGAGGGTCTAAGGTTGATGATTCATCAGAAACATCTTTTCTGCTAATATGAATCACAAGAATTTTTTTTTTTAATCAAGATCAAGGAAAGGGCAGCAGTAACCACTGGAGCTGATGATGCTTAGTAATTTCAGCATTCATTTATTCCAAATAACTCTGTACGCATTTTCAGAAATTATTTGATCACAAGGACAATGACAATGTATGAAAGATGGTTCTTCTGGTTTAGTAGTTGGGGAGGGTTAATTGGAGGCTTACCTGCCTTTGTCTCTACTGGTTTACTTGTTGCTGGGGTGTTATACCCTAAGTCAGTTAGATATCAGATGACGTTTTTAATGACTTTGAGTTTGAAATAGTTACTCTGCCACCCCACAAATACTGCAGTAATCAGGGCAGAATCACATAACTCATCTTACAAAGACCAATGTATGTCTTTCTTTGGGCTGTAGTGAGAGAACAGAGGAGTGCAAAGGATTAAGCAAACATTTGAATTATCCAAACCTGTATCAAGTAATTCACATACAAGTAAAGAAAAGAAAGAGAAACATATCCTTGTAAATTCCCACAGGAAATGATCCAACTGATCTCAAGATTCTGCTTATACATCCTACCTCTGTGTTATTACCAATACTAAGCTCATCACTGACATGTACCCATAGAGTTAAACATCAAAAGAAGACTGAGAATGTTTTTTTTCTAAGAGATTTACCTACATGGTGCTCTAGAATATATCAGTGGAATATCTATGCCTAAATTAGGCAGTTCTAAATTGAACTATTGAGTAGTAGATTTGTAACTTTAGGCATTTTGAAATTTATTATTTAAAAGGAACAGACTTTTAGACTTTCAAATCTGTTGCATATATACCTTCAGATGATGTAGTGTTTAGCTAATATTAAGAAATATTGGTAAGTAATCATTACTTTAAATACTTTTTTGTTGTTTTTTTTTTTAAGAAAGAGAGAAAAGAAGAAAGAAAGAGTGAAAGAAAGAAGAAAAAAGAATGTAAGAGAGAAAGAAAGGAACAGAAAGAGGGAGAGAGAACGAGATTCTTGTTCTATTGCCCAGGCTAGAATGCAGTCTAAAAATGGGTATTGAAAACCTCTATTTTGCCAATAATCTGTTTCTTATCTCATCATACTTCAACATATTTTTGCATACATAATCTTTGCTAGATTCTTTAATCCTTTCCTGATGCCCGATCACCTGCTGCATTTCTGTTTTTGTTTTTGTTTTTTCCTGGCAACTTCACTTGGTAAAGTTTCCTTTCAGACTTCAACAAATATAATGCTAATATAATTTTAAGGTGTATGTTAGGTTTTGATCATTTCTTCAACCTATTATTTTTCCAATTCTACCTAGTTACTTTTGTTTTCTAAAGGCTTACTGTTTTTAATATATGACCTTTTCTCTTCACTTAGCTTGTGAGAGCAAAAAGACCTTGTATGATATTTTCATTGCAATGAAAATAAAAACATTGCTGTTTTTATCATTATACACGGTCTTTGCTCTCACAAGCTAAGTGAAGAGTAAAAGTCATATATTAAAAACAGTAAGTGGTTTCAGTACTTCCTATTAAAATAATAGTCCATAGGTTATATGTCCCAGTATCAACACATGGACTGATGTTGGCAAGATTTTGGTTCACTACTGCACATATATAACAAGATTTCTTTCCTTTTTTTTGAGACAGAGTCTCACTCTTTCGCCCAGGCTGGAGTGCAGTGGCTGGATCTTGGCTCACTGCAACCTCTGCCTCCTGGGTTCAAGTGATTCTCTTGCCTCAATCTCAAAAGTAGCTGGGATTACAGGCTCCCACCATCATGCCTGGCTAGTTTTTGTATTTTTAGTACAGACATGTTTTCACCATGTTGGCCAAGTTGGTCTTGAACTCCTAACCTCAGTTGATCCACCTGCCTTGGCCTCCCAAAAAGCTGGGATTACAGGCGTAAGCCACTGCATCCAGCAATATAACCAGATTTCTTAATATATTTTACATAATACATATTCTACTAATACTTCATGTTTAGACTCAATGTCTTATAGTCTTTTGTCTTTCTGCGTATATATGCCTGTATGCATGTGTGTGATGTCCACTTGTTCCACACAAACTCATCCAAGCAATGTCATACCAGAATTACTTGAATATTTCATGCCATAGTATGATGTTGAGAATTGCTTACAAAATGAATATTTAAATGAGCAATGAACAATTATATGTCTATTGTGTGCCATGCATCTTCTTAGCACTTTACATAGATTAAATTATTTAATTTTCATAAGAACCTATGAGTTAGGAACAAGATTTTTCATGGGACAGAATCTCATTACGTTATCTAGGTTTGTCTCAAATGCCTGGTCTCAAGCAATCCTCTCGCCTCAGCCTCCCAAAGTAACAGGATTGCTGGCATGCACCAGCACACCTGGCCATCTTTAGCTTTTTTTGCACCAAGTATAGTACTTTTATAGGCACTAGAATATATTAAAGGAAATAACGCTTTGTGACTTCCTTAGAAGGGCTTGAGGCTTATTGTTTTCTGATTTTTATGGTAAAATTCGATTTCTTCTTTTCATATGAAAATACAAATCATCAGATTCAGAAGTAACACTTCCACTATATTTTATTTCCATAAGTATAAATTTCTATTGTATTCTCTAATAGAGTTCATCCATAATCAATAGCTAATTGAGTTGCCTCTACATTTTAGTATTTTTTCATGGCTGAGCAATCAATGATTCATTAACAAACTATTGAAAACTAAACTGGCTTAAAGCTAGATCAAAAATCAATTTTGTAAAGAAAAAAATTTAGATGTAAAATTTTCTTTACATACTTACCATTTATGAAGTGCCACTGTGTATTAGCCACTGTATATGAATTTAATGTAATACTTACAATAACTCTGCAAGGAAAATATGATTGTCCAAATTAAACAAATAGAGAGACTGATTTCAGAAATGTTAATCAACTTGCACATTTTCACACAGCTGATAATGTGTGACGTGTGTTTGGCTGCACAGTCTATGTTACTTCTGTTCCTTCCACATCTCTAAAACTAATGTTTCTGCCTGTTTCAGAGAACAGTTTGCATGATCTTCAGAGAAATGATTTTTACTATTTTTTAGAAGCAACTGAATATTTTGGAGTAAGTAATGTAATGCTCTGAGAAGTATTTGCTTGCACCAAGGAATGCCTGGAAACTAGGCGTATTTTGTGAAATAAGCACCATTACTATACTACTTAGCTCACTGAAGTTGAAACCCTTAAACTATATTATAGTGGCTGGAAAGAGCTAATATAGTTTCAAAAACATATACACAATTTTCACTGAGTCATTTGTCTATTGCAGAAACACACTGATGTCCAAATGAGTTCTGCAAACTGCCAGTGACCCCCAGATTTCATCTTTCCAATGTGGGTTACAGATTTTTTTATTCTATTAGGTAGGCCCATGCTAATAAGCAGCAGAAACTGAAACTATTGATTGTTTGACTCAACCATACACATATAGTTCCCTCTGTAACTGAATATTTAATAGTAATAACCTATTAAAGTTTTAAATTTATTGAGCTGAACTCATGCTTAACAAGCAATTTACTAAATTTTAACCTATAGATGCTCATTTTGTGGAGTCCTTTCTCCACTTTAATAAGAAACTGTATGATGTTGACAAAAATCTTTCTATTTTGTTAAATTATCCATAGACTTTTATGTGTTATGTATCAAGTCACTGACACATTCTCTAAATTCTGTTTTTTTAACTAAACGTCCTTGTGGGTTACTTTCATCACTGGTATTTTAAATTTCTATATTAAAAAAATTATTTTGCAAGTTTTTATAACTATAAATTTTGGTTTGTATAAAGTTTTTTGTAACTATATTGGCATATCAAAGTATATGATAAATAAGAATAATGTATTTTAGAAATATTAAATATGGCACAAGTAGATATTCTATTTAATTCAAAAAATATATATTTGATGTTTACTATAAGTCAGGAATTCTGCTTGGTGCAGAGGGGAGACTGTTATAAACATGTCAGATGAGACCTTAGTCTTCACATAGCTTATATTTTAGCAAGGAAGGAAAAAAAAAAAAACAAGAACAACAACAAAATAATAACTCTTTATAATGTGTGCTATTGAAGAAATAAATAGGGTTCTGAGAGTGAGCACAATGGAGCAGAGTGTCCTACTGCATTTAAGAGCTTGCATCATAAATTAAGTGAAACAGGTGCCTCTTTGCTGAATGTACAGAAGACCATGCCTTGTTGTTCCATGAAAAATTTTATCTTCAAGTTTCTTCAGCCACTGAATATAGTTCATTTCCTGATGCTCAATGGGTTTTATTTTCTTCCAGCAGTTATACTGAAATATTACTTTTTCAGTATCGAGGAAAGGCAAAAAGAAATTTTGTTTCTCCATAAGTATTGCTCACAGTTTAAGAGATGAGAGTTATATTTTTGAATAAATGCTTATTTGGAAGTCTAGAACACTAATTTCTATTCTTGGACCTGGGCTTTTAAGATAGTGATTTTTGAACCAGTTATTGATGCCCCCAGCTTTCTCTGAATTTATTCTAGATATTTCTACAAGATTAGTTAGTGTTTTTAATAGGAGGAATTGTATAATTTCATTCATTATATTTTAACTGTGAAACATGACAACATCAATGACAGAAACTTGACTTCAAGAGTTAAAGTTATCTTTAAAAAATTCACGTCACCTGTAAGGCTTGTTTCTTGCAGTTTATTCTAGCCTTACCTGTTATTCATAAAGGTTGGCTAAAGCTGCTTCCTAAGAGTAGGCAGTCCTAACAAGGCTGGTTAAATTAATGTATTATTATTATCACAGTTAAGAAAATGAGGAAGCTGGTTTAGTTTGGAGGGGCAGTTTCATTGGTGTCTTTTGTTTCATTTGTCGATTATGAGGTTGTAGTATGCAAATATGCAAATATTCTCTGACCTTCTTCAACTTTGCCCTTAGGAACGTGTGATTTTCTTCACTTTCCTCTCATTGATGTGACCAAATACGCTGTAACTATGAGATTTTGGCTCTGAGTCGACTCATCTACACATTTCACAGAGTTGCTTGCTCTAGAATTCTGTAAACTGTATTTCCTAGACATTTTTTTTAGTTACCTTACTGTCAATTTCTGCCAATGGAATCCAGAGGGAAATTGGAGGTCAGGGGAAGGGTACAAGAGTTTCTCTTTCAGCGTTTAGTTTCTAACAGTGTCCCTCCTCAAAAGACAACAGTCAACTCCAGCTCCACCCTCCAGAATCCTTGGGGTAACTTTCCTGTCGGCAGTTAGAATTACAGGTATTTACACCCCCTCCTCAGAGTTCTTTATGTCAAACTCATGATACTTTCACCACAAAACTTCTCCCTCTATGTTCAAGCACTGTCCCTACACAATCCATTCTACAAGCTCCTAGGTTCTGCACAGCTGACTCTTCTTTTTCATGTCCCCAATCCTAGGGGTGGTGGCGTCTTCCTACAGTTATTAATCTTTGTATAACCTCAGCATCTCCTTTATATTTTTGGTTTTCTACTATGTGTTTAAAGAGTTTTCTAGGTTAACTCATTTCCTTTTAAAAATACCTAATATTTCTGCTATTTTAAAATTAAATTTGGCCTGATAAGGACATATTTCTATGTCATGTTTTACTCAGCATGATATCTTGATTAACATTTACCTGACTCAATTAGTCCAAAGTGCACTAAGGTAAAAGTTATCTAATTTTTAACTAAAAATTGACTCTATGTTTTATTTTAAATATTTAATTTCAAATTTAGAAGAAAGGTGGAATACATGGTAACCAATTAAAATGTATATTTTCATATTAGTAACAAAATAATTACATTATTGAAAATCAGAAAAGGGCCCTACCTCCAGGCCAGAATCATCAAATTCTTACCTGAAACAAAGAGATATGAGCTTCAACATTTTAGCATTGACCTGATTACTGTCCACTTTTACTCACAGGCTCCAGAGGAGTTATTAATCATCTCTGTTGAGCTCTCCAGATCACTGAGTCAATTCCTTCTCACTACACCACAGAGTTTATAGCAGCCCATTAGCAACCTGAGAAGCTCACTTATGACTTTTTCTGAAAGATACACACTTGAATCATTTCTGTTAATACTTCTGAAATTTCTAGATTTAAGAATGAAGTGAACATTTGAGAATCTTGCAAACAGAATAAATAGGTAAGAAGAAAGAGAAGTCTGGCATTTCCTTTTCACAGTCCTTGCCTCTGGAAGGTTTATATTATTGAGGACAGAACCAAAGCTTAAGTGTGATAAATCCTGTCAATATGTTTCATGAGTAAAGATGAAAAGCCGTTTATAAACCTTCAAAAACTTAAAATGTATGCTGCCATGTGCCTTCTCTAAAAAAGGATACTTGAGGAAATATTCCAGCCTAAAGAAAACCAAATAAGAATAAAGTTGAGATAGGGAGTCACAAACACTGAGTTTGTCTTGAGGATGGCTAGGACATAAATTTGTGTTTGGAAACATGTTGCTTTAACTTTGCTATGCTTTGAGAGTAATAGTAAAGACGACATAACTTGGTAAGGATGCAAGTAGGAAAATATAGCTCTGCACTGCCTCATTTATTTCTTTTTGAGGCAAAACCAAGTTCAATGGTGTTTTAGCCACATTTTGGAAGGAAATATCCACCAAGTCAGAGGCAGACAATTAAACTGAGGCCTGTTATTTTTAATCTCTCAATTACCATGCAGAAACAACTGATGTTGTCACTCAGGCAAGAAGTCTGCCATTTTAAAGGCACTGTCATACAGGCCCAATATCCGAATTTTAAACCTAAATCTGTAAGTACTTAGGATTCTCCCCTTAACCACATTTGTGTTTCAGGATAAAAATATTCATTTTATCCATCTTAGGACCTATGGGCCACAAATTAACCCATAGCAATTTCTTGATACAAATATTAAATAGACAGGAGAAATGAGTAACCAATAAGGCCTTTAGAATTGACGTTAAAATGCTATACTGTGACATGTTGTAACAAGATGGTTAGCAGCATAGATGGTAAAGAAGTATTTTATCTACTCAAATTCCAGGTCTACCTCATACCACCTGAGTTAGAAATCTACTATAGCTCTCTTTTCCTTATTTCCTTATATTTAAAGAAATAGTTAAATAATAGTATCTAGCCTATAGAGTTATTGCAAGGATTAACTAATGTATTGTATTCTGTTTAGGCAAGGGCTTAAGCGGTATTCTAAATTATAGCAAATATTAAAATTTGACAGTATATATCTCTATTTGATACCTATATAATTGTTATATCTCTCTATAATATGTAATATAATGTTTTACATCTCTATAACGTATCTAAATAATTTTATATCTCTATAATTTGAGTTGTAATGTTCAAATAAATTTTCAAATAAAGCAAAGTATAAGTGGTACAATATTAGCAATAATAATAGAAATTTCATATGGTGGCAGAGAAGTTGTAAAATATTAAATAGGTTTTTTTTTTTTTTTGGATAGGAGTAGCTATAAGCATTATGTCTTCATAGTTTGATATTGATATATAAATATTTGTTGCTACAACCACTAGTGGAATAAAAATAAGGAAATAAAACATTCAGCTCAATAGACAAAAAGAAAATGAGAAATATGTGAACATATATTCACCCTATAAAGACAAACATTTATCTCAAATGTATAAAATATAATCAATAATTGATTTAATAATTGGCCACACACAGACACACATACAAACACACAAAACTTTATTTACTCTAAGTAGAAATCTCATTGATTGAGTTCTTCCAACATCAATGTGGTAAAACAATATTAGTAAAACAAAATGAAAATTATGTTTATAGATATTTCTATAAAGCAAAATAAATTATAAATCAAAAAAGTAATGAAAGTATAAAATGCTGATTATTTACAGATTCTTTTTGTAACAAAAATCCATGGATTGCAGGTTAGGCTTTCTTCTAAGAAGACTTTATAACTTTAAGTTATTCTAATACAAATGAATTAATCCTTCAACTCAAAAAGTTTGGGGAAAAAACAGAAAAACAGAACAAAGGAATAATTGATTATCTTAGCAGGGAAAATGTCTACCTTAGGAAAATAATAAAAATACTATATATCAGATTTATATATTTTCTTTAAGAATTTAGGGTGAAACCCCCAGAATGTTGGTTACACAGATGAAAAACAAAGAAAGAAAACATAAACTATGGCATCACAAATAATAAAGGTAATGAAACCACAGATTCAAAGAGAATGCATCATGTAAAGTAGATTGTTATAATTTTATATAAATGCTTTTGATAATAATAATAAAACTTAACTGGAAATTGCTAAAGATACATACCAAGATGGGGGAACACAGACTAATTTCTCTCAATAAATTTAAAGAATTATCAAAGGCATATATTTTAAAAAACTGTAGTGGTCTCACAAATAAATTTTAGCAGATGGTAAGAAGTATTTTATAGAATGTAAACATACGCAGTAGTTATAAATTAAATTTATAAGACAAACATAATTTATAGAGTTAAGAATAGGCATTATCTATTATTTACAACCAAATTGGTAAAGATTCCAAACCAAGAAGAAAAATATTATCGATCCCTATTGCAAATATAAATAGAGAAATCTCAAAGGTAATAGTTACATAAGTCACATAGAGTACCAAAAATAAATAATGGCCAATTAAATTTCAACCTAGGAATAGAAGGATGATTCAACATTAAGAGTTTTATTCACATAAATCAGTTCATTGATGCATTATGCTAAAACGTATATCAGTAAGTAGTATAATACATTAAATAGTTGTATTTTACAATATAGTATTTTCTCCTCTGAACAAAAGACAAGCTTCTCAAATTTTGCCTTAAGCATATTACCCATATTAAAATTAAAGGTATAATTCACTTCCAAACACTAAACAGCATATTATGCAATTGCAAATAATTCTTAGTGAAATTAAAAACAAAACATCATTTCTAACTATTTAAATTTATTTTCAGATTTTATCCAGTGCAATAAGACAAGAAAAGAGAAAGCACTGAATAGCACGTGTAGCAAAAAAGTAACATACAAATTTGGATTATGCTAGTAAAAAATCTGTTATACCTACATTCAGCTTGGTCTTTAATTCATCTTAGAAATGTTTTCACATAACCCAATAATCTTTGTCACATTCTGCTCAGGCGATACTGCTAGTCTTTTGTGTGCTCCTTTACCTCCTCTGTCATCACCTTCAGGAAATAAAATCACTATACTCTATCAGAAAAGAAAATATAATTATGTGGAAACTGGTTCAACTGATTTCCTTTTTATATAATTTGCTTTTATCTAAGATCATCCTTCTCACTTTTTCCCCCAACCCAGGAAGGGATCTTATTTTTAATTTAATGTTAGTAAGTTTCTGGAGTAGGGATTCAGATAGTTGTATTAAGATGAAAAAATAAAACTAAATATATTTATGCTTCACACATAGAGAATATGATTGATAGAGCAAGGATACATGAGGTAGCTGGAAAAGGTAAAAGACAAGGTTTTATGAAAAGACTTTCCTGGTAGCCACCAAACTAGAATTAGAAGCTTCACTACCATTCGCCCATATTACCCTATGCTTTTTTTCTTTTTATCATATGGGTGGTTATTTTTATGTTATAATAGTGTGTTATGTTTATTGTACACTATTTTAAAATTTCCCTAAACTTCATCCTTATGCTAATAGATTTATTCATTATTTTATTTATTTAAATTAATATATTTATTCTACCCTTACCATGTTTTATGCACTCTGTTGAAAGGTGGAGATTTGATGGTAGGAAACAAAATAAATGACTTCTTCATTCAGAGAGCCTCCACTTCTCATACTAAGTGGAGAATGAAGTTAGTCAATTGCTTACACGAATTAATGTAAAGTTCTAGGCAGATTGAAAAGGAAATAAACGAAGTATGTAGTGTTGAAAGTGCTATGGTCTGAATGTTCATTTTTCCTCCAAATGTGTAAGTTGAATCCATCAACACGATATTAGGAAGTGTGTCCTTTGGGAAGAGGATGATTAGATCACTAGGTAAGAGCCCTTCTGAATGAGATTAGTGCCTTTATAAAAAAGATTTCAGAGAGCTGCCTAGTCTCTTTTTACCATGTAAGGACACAGGGAGAAGGCACCACCTATGAACAAGGAAACAAGCCCTCAACAGACAGTAGATTTTTTTGGTGTCTTCATTTTGGAATTCTCAGCCTTCAGAACTGTGAGAAATAAGTTTCTGTGGTTTATAAGCCACCCAGTCTATGGTACTGTGTTATAGCAACCTAAACCAACTAACAGGGCAAAAAATTATGATGGAAATATCTTACCCATATTATTCCTTAGTCCTGAAAGTTAGGAAATATAACTCTAAAATGTTATATGAACTGAGATCCTAAGAACTACTAGGATTTAATTGGACATTCATAATAGGTAATCACAAAAGGTACTTATGATTGACAACTTAGTATTTGTTAAATTTTCCATTGTAAGTGGAAAATCACATAGGATCCTATGTGATTGCTTTTAGTTACAACACTAAATATATAAATCTTATAATTAAATAATTCCAAAATTAACCATCTAATTATCAGTCCATGGCCTAGATAAACTAATAATACTGCCTTTTCCATTGGGCACTCATATTATTCCTATTCAAACAGTTACAAAAAGAGTCACAGCACTGACAACAAGCAGCCAATAAACATTGAATAAATGCATACATTAATATATAGTATATTCATAAAATAATTAAATATAATTACTATAACAAAAATAAAGAGAGCTAAAGAAATTCAAAATCTTGCACAGCCTTCCAATTGTGATGCACACTGGATTCTCTCTTCATCACCTTCAAGCTACAGGCAAAGCCCCGTTACTACCATTTCTCATACTAATATAAAGCTCATATCGTCTGTCTCACTTGTCATCTTGGCTTGCAGTTTCCAGAGTGAGGAAACCAATATGGTCTTTGGAATCAGCAGACTCCCCTCCTTGGAACAGAGACCATCTAGAGGAATTAAATTAAATTTCAACCAAGATAACTTAAAAATGATTCGTTAAGAAATCTGTGTGTATTTACTTATCATCAAAACCTTAAAGAAATATCTGGCATCTCTGAGATATGACATATGAGAGAGAGAGCTTACTGTTTACAAAAATACATTAACTTTATGCCTAAACTCAACGTATACTACAGTGTAGTGAGTAAGTGAGTAATGGAATGTCACAGCAGATCCAATTTAGATGATATAAAACTTCTTTACTAATTAGTCATAGCAGTATTCCTTCCTACCTCCCCCTGAACATTTATTCAATTATTCTTCAGAGAGTAGAAGCAAGCTGTGATATGGTGGAAGCCAATATAGAAGGAACAAACCTATTCACACTTTACCATTCCATTAGGTCTTTAAACACAGCTGATGAGGTATTTGGTAATTTCCACTTAACAATGGCAAATAAAATAAGCAGCTGCACCTCAGATATCACTAGCACCAGTATTCTCAGAACATAGTGACAGAAAAAGCGTCATGTTACCTTCAAATGCATTTTTTGTCGGTTAAAATTCATGCCTCTAATCCCCTCACTGGATCGCTGCTTGTTGAAAAGTGGCATCATTTACAATCCTGACAGAAGGGGATTGGGGTGCCAGGAACTGCAAATGTGTTGTCATCTGACTTCAGTAATGGGTTAGGAATCCAAAGAACAGTGCAACATATTTTCAACAAGGAAAAGTCCCTTAAAAAGAAAAAAAAGCAAAACAACAACAGCACACATTAGAATGGAAGTGAAACTTGTTTTAAAGCCTCTGAAAAATAGCTTTTCATCTATCCTTTCCTATTTTTCCGTTCTCATTTCACCAAATAATACTTTAACTGCTTTCTCCCTCTCCAGTCCAATAACTGTCTTTTGCTAAATCCATCCATCTACAATAAAAGTCTTCAAATAAAGATTTGTTATTCATTTTTGCCTGAATTTAGTACTTTTAGGTGTTTATTGCTATAAAGATTTTATTTTACATATGGTGATAATCTAAGGATAAATTGTCAAGAGCTTTGAAATCCAAACCTATCTCCTCCAAAGTGACACACAGATACAGTCAACATATTAATTAATATATTCTTTTAAATATAAGTAGAAATATGAACTATAGACCTTATTGCCTGTATGTATAAGGGTAAGAAAGGAATTCAAATTTCTATCTCTCATCAACTTTCTTCTGAATCATTCTTCTATATTTACACTAACTAGATGAGGAGAAAGAATAATTAATTGATTGTTCAGCTTCCTAGATATTGACAGGCCCAGCATTGAGTAGGTACAGACATTGTGGCCCAGCCAATTTATATTCTCTGTAGACTCCTGTCCTTCGACCAGTTTGAATGGATGGTTATTAGATTCAGGATCTGTCTTGGGTGGGAGAAATAGTGCAGGTTTCCCACTTACCTAATCAAAGTTTCCTACATTGGAAGTTTTGACTTTCTTATTTTTGAAATTGTATTTAAAGTGTATAATTCTGTATGGAAGAGTGGTAGTGATATGAGTTAGAATTCAGGTATGTCTGCATCTATTAGCTAATAAAAGACCATTCCTCACATCTTGGATTAGTTTTTATTCTGACAGACTGACTTTTAAAACATTGATAAAACTAAGTCTATAAACTAAGGTATGCAAGATAATATAATTACAAACCCAATTTGGTTTTTAAAATTTGGAATTACCCTTCCTACTGAGTTGAGGAAATTTAATTCCTACCAACATAAATGTTTTCTTTCATCCATAGTGGATATGCAAATTCTAATACTATATAAGCAACAAGGTGTTTTGAGGAGGAGGATGGAAGAACCATTTGTCTTTAGCTATCCATTGAAGTTTCATACTCTAATTCTTCCTCCTACATTACCATTGGTATCACTTGGGCAGCTCTTTCATGTCTAATAAGTCTCTTAGGTATTTCTTTTCCATACACAAGAGTTATTTTTATTATCTATTGGGGCTTAAGAATCTCCGAGACTTTTTGAAGCTCTACCTGCCCTGAATTACTGAGATAGGTGCTCCTTTTCTGGAAGCTGACCATCTGCCTAAGGGATATACAGAGCCTCTGTCTCAAATCAGCCTCTGATTTCATACATTTCTCCACCTCATCACCTGTTGCAAGCCCAAGGAATTATTTGTTAGGCTAGGATAGAATTGTTTCTCACTCATAAAATGCCATTTCTCAATTAATTTGATTATGTCCTAAATCTTTGACTCCCTAAATCCTTAGGTCTATGTAAACCTCTTAGATTCTTTTTCTGAAGGCAATTTATACAGAAAATCTTATTACTTGAATTAAGGGTGGGATGTTATGGGAGAGAAAAAGGGGGAATAACCAAGAGAGAATAAAAATAGTTGCTATTTAAAAAACACCTGGCTATGATTTGCCTACTTTATGACCACCTGTAATTCAAGAAATAGTCACACAGTCACTGAATGGTGAAAAACTAATCGCTGGGAGAATGGGAAGTCAGGACAATGCTTATTTTGAAAAAATGAAACACTTTGCCTATTTGGTTTGTTTTCCTAAATTTGTAGCATTACTAGTTGTCAGAGAACTCAAAATATTTCTTTGATATTCTCTTTTTTTTTTGAAAGAAAAAGAGAGAAAAGAAGAAAGAAAGAAAGAGTGAAAGAAAGAAGAAAAAAAGAATGTAAGAGAGAAAGAAAGAGGAAGAGAAAGAGGGAGAGAGAACGGGATTCTTGTTCTATTGCCCAGGCTAGAAAGCAGTCTAAAAATGGGTATTAAAAACCTCTTTTATGCTAATAATTGTGCTTAACAATGGAGACAGGAAGGAATAAGGGATGAAAATAACAAACGAGCAGCCAACCAATATTTTATTTAAACCTGTGAAACGCTATGCAATTGCTGAGGAGTGATTTACTTCCAATTATGTGGTCACTTTTAAAATAGTTGTAATGTGATACTGAGAAAAATGTATGTTTTGTGGATTTGGGGTGGAGAGTTCTGTAAATATTTGTTAAGTTTACTTGTTCCAGGTCTGAGTTCAAGTCCTGGATATCCTTGTTAATTTTCTATCTCGTTGATCTGTCTA
>CAUYLG010006241.1:0-17166 GCA_963573385.1 Cacajao melanocephalus | reverse complement strand
CGATCCCACTACTGATCAGCACGGGAGTTTTGACCTGCTCCGTTTCCGACCTGGGCCGGTTCACCCCTCCTTAGGCAACCTGGTGGTCCCCCGCTCCCGGGAGGTCACCATATTGATGCCGAACTTAGTGCGGACACCCGATCGGCATAGCGCATTACAGCCCAGAACTCCTGGGCTCAAGAGATCCTCCCACCTCAGCCTCCCAAGTAGCTGGGACTACAGGTACGCGCCACCGTGCCCAGCCAAATACATCATTTTCTATAATGTTGATAGATTTATAAACTCTAGATCAGTATGTATTTCGGAAGGAAGATATTTGGAAATTGTTAATATATCATTACAGCTAATTATTACCGATAACAGGTATTTCTAATGTGACATTTTAGAATTAATATCTTTCATCCATTTATAAATTCCTGAGCCCTAGATTTCAAATATTGTATCTTTAGTTATATCAGCTGAAGAGCTGCATTTTTTTGGCCAGGTGCAGTAGCTCATACCTGTAATCCTAGCACTTTGGGAGGCTGAGGTGGGAGGATTGCCTGAGGTCAAGAGTTTGAGACCGGCCTGACCAACATTTTGAAACCTCATCTCGACTGAAAAATCAAAAAATTAGCCAGACATGGTGGTGAATGCCTGTAATCCCAGCTACTTGGGAGGCTGAAACAGGAGAATGAACTTAGGAGGAGGAGGTTGCAGTGAGCTGAGATTGCGCCATTGCACTCCAGCCTGGGCAACGAGAGCAAAGACTCTGTCCCCTCAAAAAAAAGGACTGCATTTTTTTTTTTGAGACAAAGTCTTACTCTGTTGCCCAGGCTGGACTGCAATGGCGCAATCTCAGCTCACTGCAACCTACGCCTCCCGGGTTCATGTGATTCTCCTGCCTCAGCCTCCCTAGTAGCTGGAATTACTGGCATGAGCCACCACACCTGGCTGATTTTTTGTATTTTTAGTAGAGATGGGGTTTCACCATGTTGGTCAGGTTGGTTTTGAACTCCTGACCTCAGGCAATTGACCTGCCTCGGCCTCCCAAAGTGCTAGGATTACAGGTATGAGCCACCGCACTTGACCAAGAACTGCATTTTTTTACTGCAAGGCTGGATTGATACATCTTTCAATTGAAAAACTGTAGAAATAACAGGATCCTTAAGACACAATGACAATATAAATATTAATTCATATTATTAAACAAGGTATTTTTCTGTATTTTTAACATTTCTATAATTATACAATTATAACCATTTTAAAATTGTGTGTGTATGTGTACTCACACCAGACACACCTTTTTTTTTTTTTAGAGTTGGGGTGTTGCTTTGCTGCAGACTGGAGTACAGTGGTGCAATCATGGCTCACTGTAGCCTTAAACTCTTGGGCTCAAGTGATCTCCCTGTATATTTTTCAGTATAGAAAAATAAAAATACTATAGCCAAGAAAGGTAAAATAATAATTACATGGGCTGGGTGCAGTGGCTCATGCCTGTAATCCCAGCACGTTGGGAAGCCGAGGCAGGCAGATCACAAGGTCGGGAGTTCGAGACCAGTCTGGCCAACATAGTGAAACCCCGTCTGTACTAAAAATACAAAAATTAGCTGGGCATGGTGGCACCTGCCTGTAATTCCAGCTACTCAGGAGGCTGAGGCAGGAGAATCACTTGAATCTGGTAGGTGGAGGTTGCAGTGAGCCGAGACCATGCTACTGCACTCCAGCCTGGGTGACAGAGGGAGACTCCATCTTGGGGAGGAAAAAGAAACCAACAAAAAAAAACCATCATCAAATAGTATGTTAATCTGCTCTGGCTGCTATAAACAAAGTACTATAGACTGGGTGGCTTAAACAACAAACATTCATTTCTCACAGTTCTGGAGGCTGAGAAATCCAAGATCAGGGTGCCAGCATGGTTCTTGGTAGGGTCCCATCATAACTTGGAGACAGCCACTTTTTCACTGTGTCCACATGGTGAGTGGGGAGGTCTGATCTCTTTTTTTTCTTATAAGGATGCTAAACTCATTTTGGGGGCTCTCCTCTCATGACCTCAACCTAACTACCTCTCAGAGGCCCCACTCCCAAATACTGATTCATACTGATGGCTAAGGCTTCAGTATATGAATTTGGAGGAGAGGTGGGGAAGACACAAACATTCAGTGCATAACAAATATTTCCACCCATTGGAGGAAAATGAAAAATCTAGAAGGAAATGATAATAAAAATAAGACCTTTGTGTTCTTCATGAGACTTCTTTCTCATTCTAGTGGTTACACAAACAAGCCGAGGCACGAAGAGCAATGAATACTGACATACCTGAACTTTGCGATTTAAAAGAAGAAGAAAAGAACCCAGAATGGTTGAAGGATAAAGGAAAGTAAGTTGTGAACTTTGACCATGAGCTTTATCACGTATGAAGACATTATAGTTATCACAGGATGAGTATGGTGGCTTATGCCTGCAATCCCAGCCCTTTGGGGAGGCTGAGGTGGGATGATCACTTGAAGCCAGAAGTTCAAGAT
This sequence comes from Cacajao melanocephalus, assembly GCA_963573385.1. Classification (NCBI taxonomy): domain Eukaryota; kingdom Metazoa; phylum Chordata; class Mammalia; order Primates; family Pitheciidae; genus Cacajao; species Cacajao melanocephalus. Next base: position 14,662 of record CAUYLG010006241.1, on the reverse strand, counting down.
CAGGCTGCGCAACAAAGTGAGTTTTTGTCTCTACAACAAACAAACAAACAAAAAACATTAGCCCTGTGTGCTGGTAAGCACCTGTAGTCCCAACTACTCAGAAGGCTGAGACAGGAGGATCCCTCCAGCCTAGGAGTTCAAGGCTACAGTGAGCTATGATTTTGCCACTGCACTCCAGTCTAGGCAACAAAGTGAGACCCTGTCTTTGAACAAAAAAAGCAGTTACCACATTCTGTAGATGTTGTGTCTGTGTGTGTTGTTGGAGAAGGATATTCTGAATAAGCAAATAAGGTAGACTGTAAAAAGTCAGATAACAAGTAAGTCATTGAGGCTCTAATTTTATTTTTTTATTTAATGTCATAAAAATGAAAAAAAAATTACAGCTTTTGGAATGCTTATTAAGATAAATTCCTTTTAAAATTCTTTTACAGCCGGGTGCAGTAGCATGTGCCTGTAGTCCCAGCTACTTGGGAGGCTGAGGCTGGAGGATCACTTGAGTCCAGGAGTTCTGGGCTGTAGTGTGCTATGCCAATGGGTGTCCGCACTAAGTTTGGCAGTAATATGGTGACCTCCCGGGAGCAGGGGACCACCAGGTTGCCTAAGGTGGGGTGAACTGGCCCAGGTCGGAAACGGAGCAGGTCATAACTCCCGTGCTGATCAGTCGTGGGATCGTGCCTGTGAATAGCCACTGCACTCCAGCCTAGGCAATATAGCAAGACCTTGTCTCTAAAAATAAAACAAAAAAGGAAAAAAAGAATCCCTTTTACATTTGACATACGTCCTTCCTGATGACTCTCATAAAAACAGGCTTTTTGGAAAGCTAGCACTATTTTGATTATTCATACCCATTTTTTTTCTTTTTTTTTGTTTTGAGATAGAGTCTTATTCTATCACCCAGGCTGGAGTGTAGTGGTGCAATCTCAGCTCACTGCAACCTCCACCTCTCAGATTCAAGCAATTCTCTTGCCTTAGCCTCCCAAGTAGCTGGGATTATAGGGCCCACCACGCCTGGCTAATTTTTTTGTATTTTTAGTAGAGACAGGGTTTCACCATGTTGGCCAAGCTGGTCTCGAACTCCTGACCTCTAGTGATCCGTACACCTCAGCCTCCCAAAGTGCTGGGATTACAGGCATGAGCCCTAGTGCAGGACCTATTCAAATCCATTTTTAAAAGATTACTATATTATTGCCTTTCAGATCAGTGGTGTAGAAAGAAAAAAGATTACCATATTATCCCAGAAATGACCTTATATTCAAGCAATCATTTTATTCATTTGTATATGGGTCTCTGTGTGAATATTTTAACATACTGATCAAAAACAGTGAATTCTGGTATATTCTGGTATATTCTGAGTGGAAATTTATGTTCGTATTTCAAGGTAGCTATAGACATTTATTATATTTCATCACACACACTTCTATGTTTATTTTCCTATTGCTTCTGTAATAAACTACCACAAAGTGGCTTAAAACAACACAAATTTATCTTTTAGTTCTGGAGTTCAGAAATCCAAAATGAGTTTCACTGGGCTAAAATTCAGTGTCAGTTGCATTCCTTTTAAAGGCTCTATTTTCCTAAATTCTCAGCTTCTAAGCTGCTTGCATTCCTTGGATTGTGGCCCCCAGCCACTGATTGCATTGTTCTGACCTCTGCTTCCATGGTCTCTTCTCCTTTTCTGACTCTCCTGCCTCCTTCTTTCTTTTATAAGGCCTCTTGTGTTTACATTAGTCCTACCTACATGATGTAGGGTACTCTCCCCATCTCAAACTCTAAATCAATAACATCTGCAAAGTCCTCTTTTCCAAGTTAGGTAACATTCATAGGTTCTAGGATTAGAATGTGGATGTCTTTTGCCAGTGTAGGGGGGAGTATTATCTGTGTACCACAATGTGTGTATTTTTCTTTCCTTTCTACTTTTTCTTGTTTTTTTCTCTTGTCTGTTACAACACCAAGGGATTGTTTAGTGGAATTTAGCTGGAGTTGGCAATTTTTCTGAAGGTTAGAAGCCAGGAACTGACAGGTTAGTTCTTTTAACTCCCAAGAGTAAAACCATATATAATCTTTTCTCCTCTTTCTCTTCTTCCTTTCTTCCTTCCTATTCATTATTTAGTCATTAAATAAGCAATTATTGATTGCTTGATATTTGCCAGACTATAGGCACTGAACGACAGAAATCAGGAGGAGACAGGCATACACAAATACTTAAAATACTGTGTGGGAAGTACAATAACATGGATAAGAACAAGGTAATATGGGGTAGGCATGGTGGGTCACGCCTGTAATCCCAGCATTTTAGGAGGCCGAGGCAGGCAGATCACCTAAGGTGGGGAATGCGAGACCAGCCTGACCAACATGGATAAACCCCATCTCTACTAAAAATACAAAATTATCCAGATGGAAAGGGCATGGTAGCTCATGCCTGTAATCTCAGCACTTTGGGAGGCCAAAGTGGGTGGATCACCTGAGGTCAGGAGTTCGAGACCAGCCTGGTCAACATGGTGAAACCCCATCTCTACTAAAAATACAAAAAATTATCCAGGCATGGTGGTGGACGCCTGTAATCCCAACTCCTCAGGAGGCTGAGGCAGGAGAATCACTGGAACCTGGAGGGCAGAGGTTGCAGTCAGCTGAGATCTTACCATTGCATTCCAGGCTGGTCAACAAGAGCGAAACTCCGTCTCAAAAAAAAAAAAAAATTATACGGACGTGGTGGTGCATGCCTGTAATCCTAGCTACTAGGGACGCTGAGGCAGGAGAATTGCTTGAACCTGGTAGGCAGAGGTTGTGGTGAGCCAAGATTGTGCCATTGTACTCCAGCCTGGGCAACAAGAGGGAAACTCCATCTCAAAACACACACATACACACACACACACACACACACACACACACACACACACACACAAATACAAAATTTAGGCTTGGTGGTGGGTGCCTGTAATCCCAGCTACTTGGAAGGCTGAGGCACGAAAATCGCTTGAACCTGGGAGGTGAAGGTTTCAGTGAGCCAAGATCATGCCACTGCACTCTAGCCTGGGCAACAAATTGAGACTCCATCTTAAAAAAAAAGAAAAAAGAAAATCTGGCCAGGCATGGTGGGTCATGCCTGTAATCCCAGCACTTTGGGATGCTGAGGTGGGTGGATTACTTGAGGTCAGGGTTTTGAGACCAGCCTGGCCAACAATGGTGAAACCTCATCTCTACTAAAAATACAAAAAGTAGGCCAGGCACATTGGCTCACGCCTGTAATCCCAGCACTTTGAGGGGCCAAGGTGGGCAGATCACCTGAGGTCAGTGTTTGGAGACCAGCCTGGCCAACATGGTGAAACTTTGTCTCTACTAAAAATACAAAAATTAGGTGGGTGTGGTGGCAGGTGCCTGTAATCTCAGCTACTTAGGAGGCTGAGGGTAGATAATTGCTTGAACTCAGGAGGCAGAGGTTGCAGTAAGTTGAGATGGAACCACTGCCCTCTAGCATGGGTAACAAAGCGAGACTCCTCTAAAAAAGAAAGAAAAAGAGAGAGAGTAAGAGAGAGAGAAATGGGGGGGGGGAAGAGAGAGAGAGAGAGAGAGAAATAAAGAGAGAGGGCCAGGTGCCTGTGGCTCACGCCTATAATCCAAGCACTTTGGGAGGCAGAGGCAGGTGGATCATGAGGTGAAGAGGTCAAGACCATCCTGGCCAACATGGCGAAACCTCCTCTCTACTAAAAAAAAATACAAAAATTAGCTGGGCATGGTGGCAGGTGCCTATAATCCCAGCTATGTGGGAGGCTGAGGCAGGAGAATCGCTTGAACCCAGGAGGTGGAGGTTATAGCGAGCCGAGATTGTGCCACTGCATTCTAGCCTGGGCGACAGAGTGAGACTCCATCTCAAAAAAAAAAAAAAAAAAAAAAGAGAGAAAGAATTGGGCCTTTACCTAATACCATGTACAAAAATAACTCAAAATGGATCAAAGACCTAAATGTGAGGACTAAAGTATAAAATTCTTAGAAGAGAACACAGGGTGCTTCCTTACATTGGATTTGGTAAAGTTTCCTGCTTATGACACCAAAACAATAGGCAACAAAAGAAAAAATGGTTAAGTTGGACCATAGCAAAATTAAAAACTTTTGTACATTGATGACACTATAAACAGTAAAAAAGCAACTCATGGAATAGAGAAAATATTTGCAAATTGAGAATACATATGAGCTACTATTCAACAACAAAACAACCTAATTTACAAATGAGCAAAGAGGCCAGAGCCACTGCTCACACCTATAATCCCAGCTTTTGGACAGGCCAAGGTGGGCAGATCACTTGAGGCCAGGAGTTCGAGACCTGCCTGGCCCTCATGGTGAAACCCTGTCTCTACTAAAAATAGAAAATTTGCAGGGCATGGTGATGCACACTTGTAATCCCAGCTACTCTGATTCTCTCAGGTATGAGAATCACTTGAACCTGGGAGGTAGAGGTTGCAGTGAGTTGAGATGGCACCACTGAACTCCAGCCTGGGCAATGGATCAAGACTCTGCTCAAAAATATAATAAGAATTTTTTTAAAAAATAAAAATAACCAAAGAACCTAAATAGACATTTCTCCAAAGAAGACAAATGGTTAGTATGAAAAGATGTTTAGTATCGCTAACCATTTGGGAAACGCCTGTTAAAACCACTATGAGATGCCACTTCCCACCCTTTAGGATGGCTACTCAGGAAAACAACAAGAACAAAAAAAACAACAACAAAAACAGAAAATAACAAGTATTAGTGAGGATGTGGAGAAATTAGAATCCTGTGCACTCTTGGTAGAGGTGTAAAATGATACAGCTGCTATGGAAAACAGTATTGTTCCTCAAAAAAGTAAAAATAGAATTTTTGTTTTCTTTTTTTGAGATAAGGTCTGGCTCTATAGCCCATGCCTAAGTGCAGTGGTGTGATCTTGGCTCACTGCAACCTCTACCTCCTGGGGTTAAGCCATCCTCCCATCTAAGCCTCCCAAGTAGATGGGACCAGCTAATTTTTGTAGTTTTTGTAGAGACAGAGTTTTGCTATGTTACCAGGCTGGTCTCAAACTCATGAGCTCAAGCAATCTGCCCACCTTGGCCTCCCAAAGTGCTGGGATTATAGGTATGAGCCACCACACATGGCCAAAAATAGGATTGTTATATCATCTAGTAATTCCACTTCTAGGTGTATACCCAAAAGAATTAAAAGTAGGAACACAAACTTAGTTGTACACCCAGGTTCATAGCAATAACACTCAAAATATACAAAACATATAAGCAACCCAAGTGTCCATTGAGGGATAAATAGATCGATAAAATGTGTCATATCCATAACAATGCAGTGTTATTGCAGCCTTAAAAAGGGAGGAAATCCTGTCACATGCTACAACATGGATGAACCTTGAAGACATTATACTAAATGAAATACGCCAGTCACAAAAGGACAAATATATGATTTCACTTATGTGAGGTACTTAGAGTGGTCAAACTGACAGAGAAAGAAAGTCAAATGGTGGTTGTGAATGACTAGAGAGGAGGAGGATCAGAGAGTTACTCTCTAATGGGTATGGAGTCTCAATTTGAGAAGATGAAAAAGTTATAAACATGGATGGTGGTGATGGTTGTACAATGTAAATGTAGTTAATGCCACGGAATTTAACATTTTAAAATGTTTAAAGTGGTAAATTTTGTTATATATATTTTACTACAGTTTAAAAAATAAAAGGCCAGGCATTGTGGCTCAAGCCTGTAATCCCAGCACTTTGGGAGGCCAAGGCAGGTAGATGACAAGGTCAGGAGTTCAAGACCGGCCTGATCAACATAGTGAAACCCTGTCTCTACTCAAAATAGAAAATTTAGCCGGGCATGGTGGCTGTGTCATCTCAGCTACTCAGGAGGCCGAGGCAGGAGAATCGCTTGAACCTGGGAGGCAGAGCTTGCAGTGAGCTGATATTGCACTAATATTCTCCAGCTTGGGCGACAGTGCGAGACTCCATCTCAAAAAAAAAAAAAAAAAAAAGTTTTGCTGTAGACACTGCAGGTTACCTAGCCAATATTTATTCTCTCCCTTTATCCTATTGGCTGAGCTCATATTTTGTTTATGTGTGCAGACCTTGCCTATGTGACTTAGGATGGTGACCCTATTCCAAGTTCAGGGATAAATTCTCATTGACTTCAACAGATCGTGATTGCTTTAGTTGCATTACTGCTTTTTTTTTTTTAAAGATATAGGCACAAAAATACTTATTATAATGTTCTTCATAAAAACAAAAGTATTGGAAAACAAGACCCCTAAATGTACCCAAGTAGGAGGAAATTGGCTTCAAAAATCCTAGCGCTTATGAGAAAATACTGTAAGAACAATCTGTGTATTATGTACACTCTGCGAAAATGTATTTCTCCATTTTCTAACATGGAAAGATGGTCATGTTTTTGAATTTTTAAAAGCATTCTAAACAGCAGTACATAGTAGTAATAGTATGAATAGTAGAATTGGGGAGGTGGGGGGTAAGAGGAGAGAGAAAGAGAAAGAGTTGGCGGTAGCGGACAGGGGGAGGCAGGGAGGGAGGCAAGGATAAAGGAAAAGAGAGTCTGAAGGAGAGAGAGAGAAAAGAGAAAAAGAGAGTTTGAGGAAGAGAAAGACTGGTTTTTATTTTTGTTTTAAGGATATGTACTTTTGATCAATGAGATGTGAAAGGAGGTAAACTGGGAGTTTTCTGGGAACGATTTTCTCTCTCTTAGGAAACATATACCAGAAAATACTGTTACCTTTTCTTCCAATAAATATTATGCCTGTATGTGGCACCTTGAGCTATATGTCCATGAGGATAACCAGCCCAATTATGGTTTCTGCTGAGTACAGTAGAACGGACAGATGGAAGGAGCCTGTGACCTTGATAACATCTTTGAGCTGCTAACTGGGCTTGGAGCTTCTTTCCTCTGGACTTCTTATTTTTATTTTTTGATCTTCTTTATAAGGTCCTTAATCCCATGGACTTTTAAAATGTGAGATAGGCTGGATGCAGTGGCTCACGCCTGTAATCCCAGCACTTTGGGAGGGTAAGACAGGCGGATCACGAGGTCAGGAGTTCAAGACCAGCCTGGCCAACATAGTGAGCCAAGATTGCGCCACTGCACTCTGTAGCCTGGGTGACAGAGCAAGAAACTGTCTCAAACAAAACAAAACAAAAAAGTGAGATAATTAATTTCCTTACTTGTTTAAGCCCAGTTGAGTTGTGGTTCTGTTACTTGCATTCAGAAACATCGCTAATACAAGGCATTGCAGAAATGTAAACTGTACCCATGGAATTAGCCTTTCTAGTTTGTACAAGTTATTTTCAGCTTGAGTTTAGCTCAAATTAGGTGAGACAATGGTGTCATCTTACCTTTTACTCAGTTTACTGGGTACTTTTATAGGTTTACTTTTGACATGTTTAATATTCCAGAGCAGCAAAGTATGCAGTAAAATGGAATGAACATGAATGTGAAGTTATATTTATATGAGATTTTTGTATTTTCTGTTTTCCTGTTTATGCACTTTTTCAAATTTTTGTTAAGTGGAAATTATACATAAAAAAACAAAGAAACTTTGCATTTTGAAGAAATCGTTTAATTGTGTACATCTCTTTATTTGAAGAGAATTTTGGAACATTTGAACTGAAAGCACATATATCCATTGCAAGTAACCAAAAAACTCAGTTCAAACTGGCTTTATATTGAAAGGAATTTATTGTCTTATAAAACTAAAAAGCTAAAGGTGTTTTGCATTTCAGGTAAAGCTTGATCCAGCAGCTTAACTGTATCATAAAGGGCTCAGTTTCTTTCTGCCTTTTTATTCCTTTCATATTCCCATAGTATCAGCTTTATTCTAATGCCAGCCCTTCCTGTTAAAAATGGTCAGTAACAATTTGGGCTATGTGACTTCTTCATTTATATCCAGCAGGGGGAGAAGTTTGCCCAACTTTTTATTCTCCAACTTTGAACCCAACCCACAGGCTTCATTCTAAATAGAACATTAGGCCCTGTGCGGTGGCTCATGCCTATAATCCCAGCATTCTCGGAGACCCAGGCAGGCAGATTACAAGGTCAAGAGATCAGGACCATCCTAGCCAACATGGTGAAACCCCATTTCTACAAAATGTACAAAAATTAGCTGGGCGTGGTGGCATATTCCTGTAGTCCTAGCTACTCAGGATCCTGAGGCAGGAGAAACACTGGCACTCGGGAGGTGGAGGTTGCAGTGAGCCGAGATTGTGCTACTGCACTCCTGCCTGGCGACAGAGCAAAACCCCGTCTCAAAAAAACAAAATTGAAAAAAAAAAAGTAAATAGAACAATATAGGTCACACAAGACCGTCCCCGAGTCAATTACTGTAGCAAAAAGAATGAAAATATGCCTACTGGCTTAAATTACTAATGTCTACCCTTGGAAATGGGAGTGAGGTCTGTCCCATTCAAATGGTAGGCTGGCGTATGTGAAAGAGAGATGGATTCAGTACAGTCAAACATGTCTACCCTGCAGAGAACGCAAAAAGAGGTAAGCCATCCTCTTTGTAAATTACAATTAGATATTATTTCTGTGTTTCTGTTTCCATGTTAAATTGTTTTTCTTTTCTGTTTTTGTCTCATTAGCAAATTGTTTGCAACAGAAAACTATTTGGCAGCTATTAATGCATATAACTTAGCCATAAGACTAAACAATAAGATTCCACTATTGTATTTGAACCGGGCTGCCTGCCACCTAAAACTAAAAAACTTACACAAGGCTATTGAAGATTCTTCTAAGGTATGGATATCTCTTTCTCATATGTATATCCTTCTATTAATTGGTTTAAATGATGATCTTTTTCTGTTCGATTGAAATAATTGAGATAGGAAGATTTTAAAAATTGTCTTTCTTATTAAAGCTTTTTTTAACTGATTTTTTACTAATGGACAAGGAACTGGCATTTGTTGTGACTTATATGAATAGTTAGTTAGATTAAAAATTAGCTTTTGCTGGGCGTGGTGGCTCATGCCTGTAATGCCAGCACCTTGGGAGGCCAAGGTAGGCGGATCACCTAAAGTCAGGAGTTCGAGACCAGTCTGGCCAACATGGAGAAACCCCATCTCTTAAAAAAAAAAAAAATCAGCTGTTACTGTATTGCCCTGATGTATCACTTCAAGTTCACAAGGAAATTAGTAAATGTATTTTTTTTAAGACAAGGTCTTGCTCTGTCACCCAGGCTGCAATCCAGTGATAAGATGACAGCTCACTGCCACAGCTTTGACCTCCTAATCTCAAGCTATCCTCCCTACCTCAGCCTTTTAAGTAGCTGGGATTATAGGCACACACCACCACACCTAGCTAAGTTTTTGTTTTGTTTTGTTTTTTTGTTTTTGTGTTTTGTAGAGACAAGGTTTCCCTATATTCTCAGGTTGGTCTCGAACTCCTGATTTCAAGGGATGCTACAACCTTGGTCTCTCAAAGTGCTAGAATTATAGGTGTGAACCACCGTACTCTGCTGGAAATTAGTAAATGGTGGTCAGTTGTGCCCTTTCCTTTCCTTTTCTTTCCTCTTTCCTTTCCTTTCCCCCTTTCTTTTATTTTTTCTTCTTTCCGTCCTTCCTTCCTCCCACCCCCTTTTTTTTTTTTTTTTTTTTTTTAAAGAGAGGGTTTCACCATGTTGGCCAAGCTGGTCTTGAACTCCTGACCTCAGGTGATCCACCCGCCTTGGCCTCCCAAAGTGCTGAGATTACAGGCATGAGCCACCACACCTGCCCAACTCTTTTTTCCTTCCTCTTTTTTTCTTCTCCCCTCCCTTTCTCCCTCCCTTTCTTCTTTCCTTCCTCTTTTTATTTCTTTCTTCTTCTCGTCTCCCTCCCTTCCTTTCCCTTTTCTTCCTTTCCCTCCCCTCCCCTCCCCTCTCTTCCCTTCCCGTCCCCTCCCCTTCCCTTCCTTTCTTTCTCTCTTTCTCCCTCTCTCCCTCCTTTCCTCCCTCTCTCTCTCTCTTTCTTCCTCCTCCTCCTCCTCTTTTTTTTTGGAGGGGAGACAGAATCTCACTCTGTCACCCAGGATGGATTACAGAGGTGTGATCACAGCTTATTGCAGCCTCGACCTCCCAATCTCAAGTGATCATCCCACCTCAGCCTCCCAAGTAGCTGGAACTACAGGCATGCATCACCACACACCTAGCTAATTTTTGTATTTTTTATAGAGATGGCGTTTGGCCATGTTGCCCAGGCTGGTCTCGAATTCCCGGGCTCAAGCAATCCTCCTGTCTCAGCTTTGCAAAGCACTAGGATTACAGGTGTGAGCCACTGCATCCAACCCACCCTTTTTCTTATTAAAGTTTTGCAGACTCGGCCAGATGCTGTGGCTAACACCTATAATCTCAGCACTTTGGGAGGCCAAGGTGAACAGATCACCTGAGATCAGGAGTTCGAGACCAGCCTGGCCAACATGATGAAAACCTGTCTCTACTAAAAATACAAAAATTAGCTAGGTGGTGGCCGCCTGTAGTCCCAGCTACATGGGAGGTTGAGGCAGGAGAACTGCTTGAAACCAAAAGGCGGAGGTTGCAGTGAGCTGAGATCATGCCATTGCACCCTATCCTAGGTGATAGAGCAAGACTCTGTCTCAAAAACAAACAACAAAAAAAGTTTTGCAGACTCAATGCAAGGTAGAAGGAAGAACACTTGGTATTCATGTGTTATCTCTACCACATGTGCAGTAAAAGAATATTTCTTTTTTAAAGAAATTTTTAAAGTTTTTTGTGAGATGATGTCTCACTCTGTCACCCAGGCTGGGGTGCAGTGGCACGATCTCCACTCACTGCAACATCCTCCTCCCAGGTTCAGGAGATCGTCCTGCCTCAGCCTCCCGAGTAGTTGGGATTACAGGTGCTTCCCACCACAACTGGCCAAATTTTTTAAGGTTTTTTTTTTTTTTTTTGTGAGAGAGTCTCACTCTTTCACCCTGGCCGAAGTGCAGTGGCGCAATCTCGGCTCACTGCAAACTCGGTTTCCTGGCCTCAAGCGATTCTCATGCCTCAGCCTCCAAGTAGCTGGGATTACAGGCGTCCCACCACCATGCCCAGCTAATTTTTGTATTTTTAGTAGAGACAAGGCTTCACCATGTTGGCCAGGCTGGTCTTGAACTCCTTATCTCAAATGATCCACTTGCCTCAGCCTCCCAAAGTGTTGGAATTACAGGCGTGAGCCACCATGCCCAGCCCTAAATTTTTCATTTTTAAGAGACAGCCTGTCGCCCAGGGTAGAGTACAGTGGCTCACTGCAACCTCAAGCTCCTGGACGCAAGTGATCATTCTGCCTTGGCTTCCCAAAGTGCTGGGATTACAGGTGTGAGTCACCATGCCCAGCCCAGATGTCTCTATAATCATTTTCCCATTTACAGGGTAACTTAGTATATTCTACTTTCCATTACTATTATTTCATGTGAATGTCTTCAACTTCTACAGCTTTTTCTTTTTCCATGTCAAGATAACTTGTTTTAAGGGAATATCATGTGCAAAATCTCTTAGGTAGCTCCTCAAGATTGAGGATATGGAATATACAACAAGTCCTCATACTTTGATATCATAACATTTTTATGATTCATTTCTTCTTTGACTCTCACAATGCTAACAAATATTTATTGAATGAATGAATGAACTGAATCACTCAATCTGAATACAAAAGCCCCACAAATGCTATTTAATAATTCCTACTAGTAAAAATATATTTGTAAATATATTTTATATTTTTAAATATATGATATATGTATATAATATACATATATAATATACACATGTATATAATATATAATGTATACATAAATATATATTGTATATAAATATATACAATATGTATTTATAAACATATTTATATATTAAATATATATGTATATAAACATAAATAAGTATATTTATATACATATTTCTATTAAATATAATGTATATAATTATATAGATATGAATATATATTAAATATATTTTTAATAAATATACATTTATAAATATAATTTATGGATGTAAAAATATATATTTATATGTTTAATATCTATTTTATAGATATTAAATATAAAATCCTACCATTTATGTCACAATTAGTTTAAGTTGTTAGTTTATTTATATATAGACAATAATAATATATATGTGGCTGGGTGCCATGGCTCACGCCTCTAATCCCAGCACTTTGAGAGGCTGAGGCGGGTGGATTACCTGAGGTCAGGAATTCGAAACCAGCCTGGCCAATATGGTGAAACCCCATCTCTACTAAAAATACAAAAATTAGCCAGGCATGGTGGTGTATGCCTGTAATCCCAGCTACTAGGCGGGCTGAGGCAGGAGGATTGCTTGAACCTGGGAGGTGGAGGTTGCATTGAGCTAATATCTATATATGTATGTATTTGGTAAATTCCTGTACCAGCTAAGGCAATTTAGGTGAGGGCTTGAGGCCTTGTTTTTTTTTTTTTTTTTATATGAATTCTCAATCTGTCACCAGGCTGGAGTGCAGTGGTGTGATGTTGGCAGCTCACTGCAACCTCTGCCTCCCAGATTCAGGTGATTCTCCTGCCTCAGTCTCCTTAGTAGCTGGGATTACAGGCATGCACCACCATGTCTGGCTAGTTTTTGTATTTTTAGTAGAGATGGGGTTTTGCCATGTTGGCCAGGCTGGTCTCGAACTCCTGACCCTCAAGTGATCCACCCACCTCAGCCTCCCAAAGTGCTGGGATTACAGGTGTGATCCACTGTGCCCGACTTTTGCTTGTTTAAATTAAGAAATGATGTCTTTCTCTTAATAATTATATATATATTTTGTAAGGCACTGGAATTATTGATGCCACCTGTTACAGACAATGCTAATGCAAGAGTGAAGGCACATGTACGACGTGGAACAGCATTCTGTCAACTAGAATTGTATGTAGAAGGTAAGAAATTGATAGAAGAGTTTTAAGTCTCAAATTATATTCTGAAAAAGTCACTGGAATTATTTAAAATCATGACTTTTTTCTCTTTTTTAAAATTGTTTTTAAGTATATTGTATTTATTATTATTTTTTTAGAATAGGTATGGTCAGAAGGATCATGACTTTTAAGGACTACATTTAAAAAATATTTTTAGCATTTAATTTATTCTTTGAAATGTCTGTAACATATCTGACAAAATATGATTTCAAAATTATATTTTAAACATTCATTGTAGAAGGGAATTAAAACAAGTGTGAACAAGTTTCAGTCTAGAAAAATGCTATATTACCAGACAACTCTTCTATAGAAAGATATGTGATAAATGCTGGGTGTGGTGCTTCACCCCTGTAATCCCAGGGACTAGGGAGGCTGAAGTGGGAGGATGGCTTGAGGCCAGGAGTTTGAGACCAGCCTGGGCAACATAGTGAGACCTTGTCTCTTAAAAAAAATCATGATAAAATATATAAATGATTTATCTGAGATATCATTGAAAGTTTTTTTTTTTTTTTTTTTTTTGAGATGGAGTCTCGCTCTGTTGCTCAGGCTGGAATGCAGTGGCACGATCTTGGCTCACTGCAACCTCTGCCTTCTGGGTTCAAGCAATTCTCCTGCCTCAGCCTCCCAAGTAGCTGCGATTACAGGCACCTGCCACCATGCCCGGCTAATTTTTTTGTTTTTAGTAGAGATGAGGTTTCACCATCTTGGCCAGGCTGGTCTTGAACTCTTGACCTCATGATTCACCCACCATAGCGTCCCAAAGTGTTGGGATTACAGGCATGAGCCACTGCAGCCGGCCGGAAATTTATCTCAAAGAGCTTCATTGGTCACACTGTGTGTGTGTGTGTGTGTGGTGTGTGTGTGTGTGTGTGTGTGTGTGTGTACACACCTAAGCTTAGAAATAACTGATCTACCATAGTGTATGCACATTGCTTATATTTGTTAGATTGTATTAAGGTCTGTAATTTAGCCCCATATATGCAGAAGACATATAGCATTTATTTTATTTTATTTTAAATAGATTTAGGGGGCCAGCTACGGTAGCTCACACCTGTAATTCCAGAACTTTGGGATGCCAAGGTGGGCGGAGGTCACCTGAGGTCAGGAGTTCACAAGCCTGACCAACATAGTGAAACCCTGTCTCTACTAAAAATACAGAATTAACTGAGTGTGGTGGCACATGCCTGTAATCCCAGCTACTTGGGAGGCTGAGGCAGGAGAATCATTTGAACCTGGGAGGCAGAGGTTGCAGTAGGCTGAGATTGTGCCATTGCATTCCAGCCTGGGTAACAAGAGCAAAGCTCCGTCTCAAAAACAAAAACAAAAACAAACAATTATATGTATATGTATATGTGTATATACATATGTGTGTGTGTGTGTGTGTGTGTGTGTGTGTGTGTGTGTGTGTATGTATGTATAGTCTATTTGCAGTTACTCATGCTGCACCAAAGGCAAAATTTTGTAGTAGCCAAAGTTTATCTTCAAGGTTCCTACTCCCATACCTCCCTAAGGAGAAGCCTGTTCAGTTTCCAGTCACTTAAGGCCTAAAGGCCACCTCTTGATAATGTCTTGCCAGGGCGCTCTATACATTTTTATTATTTCTGATTTCATTTTTAAAGTTGGTTCTGCCATTTTTAGGAGTTTTTTTTTTTTTTTTTTTTTTTTTTTTTTTTTTTTTTTTTTTTTTTTTTTTAGAAGGTTGAGTGCTCTGTTTGCCCCGCGGGGTTGAAGTG
>CAUYLG010006240.1:0-16524 GCA_963573385.1 Cacajao melanocephalus | reverse complement strand
TAGCTTTCCTAAGACCCTTTCCCCTGAGTTTGCATTTATATGGGATAGCATCTTACTAACGAAATATTCATAAGGCTAGGAAGTATGGAAATGTTTTAAATATTTTAACCTAGGCTCATTTTCTCTTTTGTTTTCTCTTTGTGCTCTCTCTCTCTCTCTCTCTCTGTCTCTCTCTCTCTGTCTCTCTTTCTCTCTCTCTGTCTGTCTGTCTCTCTCTCCCTTTATTGCTAAACTTTCTTACCACTGAAGTCCTGACACTTGGACCTGCAAGGCTTAGAGTGATTGGTAAGGCTTGCTTTGCTTTAGGCCGTGAGGAATTGCCCAGGCTTTATCTTGAAGGTCACAGAAGCTTTCTTACAAAGTGCACATACCCAGAAGGATAGCACTGAGGATGAATGCCAATGAACCCTGTCTACTAAAAAGCAGACCCTGTGTTCCTTTGTTCATTACCCATCCATTTATCCATCCATCCATCCCTCCATCCATTTATCCATCCATCCTCTCACTATGAACAAGTGTTGTGGATTCAAAGATGAACCATGGGTCCTTCCCAGCACTCAAGGCACTTACAGTTACAGGAGCAAACCCACAAACACATCATGATGGCACAGTGATGCAATGAAGAGAGGTGAGTACAGCAGGAAGGACAGCTTCTGCACCAGGGAAGGGTCCAGCTAGGCTGAGGGGGCAGGCTGCTGAAAAGATTGGGCCAGATAAGGAAGAGGAAGGGAGTTTCAGGTGCAGGGCACATCTTGAGCAAAGCTTTGCTAGCCAGAAACAAGACAGCTCGGTTTGGTTTGACATTAGGGAACATAAGTGGGACATTGTGTTGGGAGGAAGCATAAGGACAGAGAAGGATTTGAGAACCAGTTAGAAAAGTGTGGCCAGGAGTGAAGAAAACTGGGAATGGGGAACCCACTGTTAGGTTACCAACTTCCCTCACCTGAAAGACTATCATATGGCCAAGGAATTGATTCATTATCTCTGTGCATTTCCAGCAGATAGAACTAGCGCTCAGGGGTAGAGGTGGCACAGTTTGCATGTCAGAGCTGTCCTACTGTGCAGCAGGTGCCTTCCGCAGGAGCTTGATGTCTAATTCATTTCTAGCCAGCCTCTGATGGCAGCATGGCTTATCTGGGTGCCTCTGGCTCAGTCTCTTAATGTGTTGCTGCCAAGCTATTGCTGGGGCTGTAGTCTCATCTGTGAGCTACAGTGGGGAGGAAAGGTCTGCTTCCAGGCTCACTTACGTGGTTTTTAGTCGGCCCTGGTCCCTCCCTACAGGCACCTCTCCATGTGCTGCCTCATGACATGGCAGCTGGCTTCCCCGCTGGCTAGTGACCCAAGCAAGAGTGGGAGAGAGTGTGCAAGGAGGCCCCCAAGAAGGACGTCAAAGTCTTTTTATATCCTAATCCCAGAAGTGACATCCCATCACTCTGTTTTACTCTGTGCATTAGAAGCAAGACACGAAATCCAGATTACAATCAAGGGGAGAGGATTGCACACGGATGTGACTATCAGGAGGCAGGCATGATCAGAGCATCTTAGAGACTGCCGACCACTGCCTACCACAGAAATTCTGACTGGCATGCCCTGATGACTCAGCTCTCTTGAGACTTCTGGACTACTTCAGAGTTCTGCAGTCATGCGTCATCTTCAGCCTTTGCAAGACAGATTCTCAGTGCCATAAACAAAGTAGCCCATTACGGAATCTCTTCCTCTTCCACAGCAGCAATGAGTATAATATTTATGTCATATTTGCCTGTTCACTTGTTTATATCCCATTATACTATGCTGTGTCTCCTTTACAATGCTAAATTCCCAGTGGACATAGGTCCTTCAGTATGGTGGGTGCTCAATGGATATTTTTTGAGAGAAGAAGGAGCAGAGGAGGAGGTAGAGAATAGAGAAGAGGGGAAGGGGACAGGGAGGGAAGGAAGCAGCAATCACAGCTGCCCAGGCTATGACTATTTTGAGTCTGTTTGCTAGATGTTAATAGATACCAGATGTTAACCCCTGGATACTGTTTCTTCCAAACCAGAGGCCTCAAGGGTGGCCATATGGGGGGCATCCCTGAGTCTTAGCTGGGGTCCCTGCAGGTGAGACTGAGTTAGCCCTCAAAGGTGATCCTCCTGGAAGCTGAGACCCTGACTGAGGCCACCTCTGATTTTCTAAGTTAAAAGCATGAGTTTCATAAGCAGACAGCCTGGAATTGAATCTCAGGGCCTTTACTATGAACTCTGTGACTTTGGGAAACACTAGACTTTCAAATTCCTCTTCTTCAGTGTGCAAAGATAAACGTTATCACAGGTTTGTCCTGGGGTTAGATGGATTTCTCCAGGTGAAGGGCACAGGACTGTGCCTGGTTCCTAGAAGGTGCTCCACAAGTGTTAGCAAAAGTGCTTCTCCTGTTCCCCTGGTGGGCACAGCACCTAGCTGCCCAAGGGGACTGGAAGCCAGGGAAAATAGGACAGGTGGGGACATTCAGGTTTGTGGCTTGTCAGAAGCCACCCCAGTGGACACAGCCTTTATCACTGTGACGTGCTGATCATGGACAAGATCCAGGGCAGGAAAGATGTGTCTGTCAGACCCAGTGGCTGCCACTAACTTCCAGGGCTCTCAGTTCTGGTTCACACAAGTGACAGACTGCCCAGTGTGGCCTGGGAAAGCCACTGGGGCTGAAGTGGCCCAACAGCTGCTGCATCTTCCTCCCGCTGCAGGTGTGTATCGCCATCATCTTATATAAGCCTTATAGAGTGTCGACACACAAGCCTCTGGCTACAGAAAATCAGGGACTAGGGAACTCCCACTTACTCCCCAGCTCCTAATGTTTTGCCTCTGGGGTCTCAAGATTTTGAAAAAGAACCCCTTGCGTTTGAAAGACATGGGTTTTTGCTGGCATGTCCATCTGCCACTTCTGAGACAAGCCTAGGAGTAGAGGGCAAAGTCACAGACTAGAGTCCCCAAATGGCAAAAGGGGCTGGATGTCGAGAGGAGGGCAGCATGCCTGACAGCCCCCAGTGCAAGCACTTAGCACAACTGCAGGAGGGAGATAGATCCCTGGAGGTTTTCCTCAAGCAAACGGCATTTAAACTAAGACCTGGTGCAGGCAATATTCATTCCCTGAGATGGCCATAACAAAGTACCACAAATCTGGTGTCTGAAAGCAACAGAAATTTATTTTCTCACAGTTCTGAAGGCCAGAAGTCCCAAATCCATCAGGGTCTTTCCCACTCTCAGAGCTCTACGGGGACAATCCATTCCTTGCCTCTTGCAGGTTCTTGTGCATGTCCCGGCATTCCTGGGCTTGTGGCAACATCACTCCAGTCTCCACTCCACCTTCACCTTGCCTTTCTATCTGTGTATCTATGCTCTGAATGTCTCTTACAAGGATGCTTGTCATCGAACTTAGGGCCCCCCCAGATAATCCAGATGGTCTCTTCATCTGAAGATCCTTAACTTTAATATGTCTGCAAAGATCCTTTTTCCAAATATCTCATTTATAGGCTGCAGGGTGTAGATGTATATTTTGGGGACCACCATTCAGCTAACTACCCAGGTCTGCCATACACAGCTGCACAGAGTGTGCACTGAACAACTCCAGGGGGCCTAATTCATGAGTTGCAAGGGCACACCTTGAACAACCGTGTGGGGTAGTCCTGAGGATGAGGGCAGTTCCCTGTCTTCTCAGGCTTCGACGGTCAAGCTGCTGTGCTTATCCTCTAGAGTTTGGGGAACACTGTGTCAAAGCTAGAGAGATAATGAGAGCAGATCTGGGAGGGACTGAGTGCCAGCCTGTTGGTGATACAATGCCGTGGAAGGTTTTCTGGCAGAAGCTTGTCATGGTTAGCGCTCCCTGGGGGTGCCTTGGGATGTGGGAAGGACCAGAGCTGCACTGGCCACTGTCATATGTTATGATGGGAGGTGACAAGGTGTGCATGGCCTCTGAATTCCAGAAAGACATGTGTCACCCTTGATGGCAACAAAGGTTTATTTCAAGAGAATCTCAGAATCTAGTATCCTTTTCTACTGGCAGACGTTTTGCTGTGTATACAGAATTAGAAATCCTTCCAGGACTTGGTTGGAGCTGCAAATTCAGCACTGGAGGATTCTAGGCATTTAAGTGTTTTCTGTTACATCACTCTGTTACCTGGGTTGCAGCACATGGTGGGGCTGGTGGAGGAGGTGAGTGGGGGCTGAACAGCACGCGGGGCTGCCTCAGCCAGGAGGAAGGCGCGCCGTTTTCTCATTTATATGGAGATATCTTAGGGCTTGCAAAGGTCCTGCCTGTTGCCCTGTTTTCATGCTCTGCAGAGCTCCTGGTGTTACCTGCTACTTGCTTATTTGGGTATTGTCTTCTTCCCTCCACAAGAAGTTCCATAAATGCAGTGTTCTTGTTTACTAGGGCTCAATCCTTTTTCTCCAACATCCAGAGAATGCCTAGCACTTAGTAGGCACTTAGCACACACCTACTGAATGTGACAGTGAAGAGCTCAGTAACTGAATGGGTGGGTAGGGATGTGACAGCAGATTTACATTACCAGGAGGTCTCTCTGGCTGTGGCCTGAGAATACTTTGTGGAGATATAATGTGAGGCGTATGACTCCTTAGAAAGTGTTGCAGCAACTCAGGAGAGAGGATGTGGCCTAGGAAGGAGCAGGTAAACATGAGAGTGATGCTTAGAGAGGACACTTTTAGGAACCAGAAACTACAATACCTAGAGACGAAAGAGGAACTCGAGTTGAGGGGAAGAGAAGAGATACAGAATACTGTAAAAAATGGTATTTATTGAACGTTTACTCTGTACCAGGCACTGTTCTATATACTTATTGTAGTATATAGAATACTTATTGTTCTATATACCTATTCACATATTAACTCTCTAGTTGTCACCGCAAGACTTGAGGTGGAGAGTATAGTTTTCTCTGCCCTACAGATAAGGAAATCGGGATGTGGGAGAGTTTAAATCACTTGCTCAAGTTCAGGTAACTTGGGCATGTTCACCCAGATGTCCAGAGTCAGTGTCAGGTGGAACTGAGGGGATCATTCCTTGAGCACACACCTGTGGCCGCCTTGCCATCTTGTCTCTCTAATTATGAGGCTGGCCTGGCCTGCTGAAGGTGAAGGGTTTGGTTCTCCTTTATGTAGGGTCAGTCCAGTTGCCCCTCTCTCCTCACTCTTAGGCAGGATGACTAACTGGGGTGCTGTTGTCCCCTGCAGCAGGGGGCCTGGTTAGACCGAGTGGGGTGAGGTATGTTGGGGAGTGTGCAGGCAATGAGTCCTGAGGGCCAGCTGATGGGTGCTGTTGTCCCCTGTAGCAGGGAGCCTGGTTAGACTAAGTGGGAGGAGGTATGTTGGAGAGTGTGCAGAAAATGAGTCCTGAGGGCCAGCTGATGGGAAGCCCAGGCCTATGTCACTTTCCCATTCCTGGGTGTCTGCCTTGATGCTATGGGCTCCTCCTCCAAGCCACCTGGGTTCAGTACCTTCCCTCTCTGGTTCAGTTGAACATGATACAGCCCAGCCATCCTGTGTGAGTGCAGAGAGCAGGCACCCTGCTCACCCATGCCCCCATGCTGGCTCTGGGATTAACACAGAGCAGTAAATATAGACTATGGCTGGAGGCTGGAGGTGTTAGGGTGGAAAATAAAACAGGGAAAGAGGACTGACAGTTGCCATTTTAGGTGAGTTGGTCAGGGAAGGCTCTTTGATAAGGCAAATGAGTAAATGAATGAATGAATGAGTGGGTATCTCGGTCCCTCTGTGCTGCTATAACAAAATACCTGGGACCAAGTAATTTATAAAGAACATAACTTTATTTCTCATGGTTCTAGAGGCTGGAAGCCCAAGTCAAGTCATGAGCAGGATTGGTGCCTTGTGAAGTCTAGGCTCTTCTTGCAAGATGGTACCTTGTTGTTGAGTCCTCTGGAGGGAAGGAGCACTGTGTCCTTACCTGGCAGTGGGGATGGAAGAGATCAAGAGATAGTTCTCTTCAACCTTAAGCCCTTTAATCAGTGTATTAATCCAATTCAAGAGGGTAGAACCTTAATGACGTAATCACCCTAATACATTGCATTAGGGCTTAAATTTCAACATGAACTTCGGTGGAGACACATTCAAATCATAGTGGTGGATGAGGGAGTGAGTGTTAACTGCCTGGGGGCGGGGACTGGAGCTTTCCTGCTCTTGCACAGTGCCTAACACACAGTGAACACTCGAGAGATTTGTCTGATGGACGAAGTTCCAGGCTTTGGCCAAGAGTCAGAATCTCCACCAGCCCTGCTAGTGGTGACTTTGGAACCCTGCCTGATGACCTCCAGGCACAGGAAGCCTATGCCTTTTTTTTGGAAGCCTCTGTCCTTATTGAGGAAGCTTTACGAAGTAATTTTGTATGTCACGCCACCTTCTGCACTCATGGTACTTCCTCCTGCCGTGACACAGCTGGAGCCCTCAGCATCAGCTTCACCACATTGTCTTTGGGTTTTTGCTTCAATGCCCCCAGAGACAGGAAGCTTAAAGTAATGCACATTCTAACCTCGTGCTGAGACATGTGTCTCTGCTGCTTCCATTCAGGGTGACCAGTTGCCTCCCACGAAGCCCAACAAATCTTGTCCCTTTTACATGGGACATATGAAAGAAAGGTGGTTGTTTCAGAATTTTCTCTTCTCTGACCTAAATAGTCCCAGTTCTCTATTTGACTACCTTTTTCTGCCTTTCATTATCCTGTTCTTTCCAGTTGAGATCCCAGGCTCAGACACATCCACTTGGGTGCCGTAGCGGGAGCAGAAGCTAGATGTCCAATGCATCCAGCTGCATTAGTTTGCTAGGGCTGTCATAACAAAGTACTACACACTGGGTGAGTTCAACAATGGAAATGTATTTTCCCACAGTTTTGAAAGCTGGAAGTCCCAGATCAAGGGTGTCAACAGGGTGGTTTTTCTGGGGTCTCTCTCCTTGCCTTGTAGATGGCGGTCTTCTCCCTGTGTCTTCACATTTTCTTTCCTCTGTTCAGGTCTATGTTCAAATATCTTCTTACAAGGACACCAGGTCACCCTAATGAACTCATTTTAACTTAATGACATCTTTAGAAACCCTATCAATAGATACAGTCACATTCTGAGGTCCCAGGGGTTAGGACTTCAACATATTAATTTGAGGGCACACCGTTCAGCCCATGACACCAGCCAGTCATCTCTTTTCTCAGATGCAGATCAGAGGCCCAGAAATGGAAAGGTCTTGACCAATGTCCCAAGTCGATATTTGACCCTGGACAGATCCCACCTCTCTTGACCCCCAACACAGTTCGCTCCCCTGCATCCTGTGAGTCCAACATTTTATGAAATCCATCTGCAGCTCTCACAATTAGGTGGTTTTCTTTCCTTTTGTTGACTGACTGACTGTCCCCATCTGCACCTCTAGGACCCCAGGACAAGGCTCAAGAAAGCCTGTCACTGTGTGGGTATCAGCTGTGCCCACTCCTGGGCTTCTACCGAGCTGTGTTGTATGGCAATCCTGGGAACAGTGGGAATGCGGCCAGGGAACACGCTGCCCTGATTTATTTTTTCTAAAAAAAAAAAAAAAACTAACTAGGACAGTGAATACAAAATTATTCTGGGTTTGCTCAGCCTCTAACTGGCAAGCCTCTAACTTTGCTTCACACAAAATTAAATAACAAGTGGAACTCAGTGGAGCTCAGTTGCAGGAAGGCTCAGGAAGGCAGCACATTATGATGGCAGCTGCTGGGCTCTGGAGCCAGCAGAGCTGGGTTCCACCTTTGGAGCCATCACTGGCCCACTGGGAGACTCTGGGAGGTCGCTATCTAGCCTTATCCTATAAAAATGGGGCTGATCTACTATTGTTCTTACCCTCCCCATGCAAGGGTTTCAGATAATTATATGTAAAGAATTTGGTACAATGCTTGGCACACTGTAGGTGCTCAATAAATGGTTGCTTAATGGAAACGGAAATTCTGCTTGGTCATTACCCATAGTCCTCATAAACTATGTTCACTCCCCTTTTCTTCTAAGTGTGGTTATTCCTTAGAGACAAGTTACTGGGGTAAAGAAAGGGTGAGAGTGGAAAGAGTTTTCTTAGGTGGCAACATGGGGATAATAGCTGTGTCTGCATTCACCCATTTGTTTATTCACACATTTATTGACTTAATTAACAAAAAGCTACTGATGTTTAGATGTTTTGCTTAGAGATTAAGGATACAGAGACGTGTAAATAGGTTTCCTGCTCTCAATAATTCTATAGTTTTTCTGAGAAGAGAGAATCCAAGGAAAGACGTTAGAATGAAGTAAAGGTACGAAAACTGCAGCATGCGTAAGCTAGAGGAGGAGAAGAGGTGAATTGACCATGCTGATGGGACAAGACATCAGGGAAGGCTTCCTGGAATTGAGTTGACATTGGAACATGGTATTGAAAGGCATGAAGGATATTTCAGATGGAAAATACCCAGAGGGAATTACAAACAGAGGGAATAGCAGGAAGAGCTAAGATATGGAGGCATGAAACAGTATGATGACCTCAGAGAAACTGTAAACAGTGTGGAATTTCTGAACCACACACCGTTGATGTAGAAGTAGCCATGGGAGCCAGGCACAGTGGCTCACGCCTGCAATCCCAGCACTTTGGGAGGCCGAGGCAAGCAGATCACCTGAGGTCAGGAGTTCAAGACCAGCCTGACCAACATGGTGAATCCCGGTCTCTACAAAAAATGCAAAATTAGCCGGGTGTGATGGCGGGTGCCTGTAATCCCAGCTACTTGGGAGGTTGAGCCAGGAGAATCGCTTGAACCAGGAAGCCAAGATTGCAGTGAGCCGAGATTGTACCATTATACTCCAGCATGGGCAACAAGAGCAAAACGCTGTCAAAAAAAAAAAAAAAAAGAGTAGTTATGGAAGAGGACACTGAAGAGATTGTCAAGGCTCAGACTGGACGGTCTTGATTTCCACGGTCAAGAGCGTGTACTTCCTTTGGTAGGTGATGAAAGCAAATTAAGTATCGTAAGGAGTAAACGACAAAATCAGATTTGTTTTTTAAAAGACTGCTTCTGCAGGAGAGGGGCGGTGGAATTGAGGTGAGCAAGGCCGAGACACACAGTTGTCTTAATGGCTTTACCTGAGAATAGGGACAGAACTCAACTCGACTAGAGCAGGGGGATGAAAGAAGGTGACAGATAGTAGAAACATAGATTTTGGTACAGAATCAGTTGACACAGTGTTCTAATGGAAATGGGAAGTGAGGGAGAGGACAGAAACGCGAATAAGCCCAATCAATCATGGTTCAACAGCAAGTTAGCGCGCACCATTTCCTAAAACGGGCTAGAAGCAGGTCTTGGAGGGAAAGCAATACAATTTGGGACATGTCAAGTCATGTCAAAGGTCAGTAAATGTTTCCTGTAAGTGACCAAAGAATAAGTAAATATTTTAGGCTTTGTGGGCCACATTCAACCTGTATCACAGCTATACAAATCTGCCGTTGTGGCATGAACTCAGCCACAGACAATCTGTAAATGAATGGCATGGCTGTCTTCCAGTAAAATTTTACAAATGGCAGGTGGCAAACTACATTGGTTGGATCTGGCCTGCAAGCCCCTTGGATTGGACCAGTCCGGCTGAAGTCCCCTATCCTGAGGTCAGGAGATCTCTTCCTCATCCTCCGCCCATCTTTAAGTGATCATAATCAGGATTTGGTCTGGGAGGAAGAAGGCAGAGGGCACTGAGCTGTTAATAAAGAATGTGTACCTCAATACTTAGCATAGGGTCTCCTAAAAATGTGAGCTGCCTCCCCTGCTTCCTGGGGTTGGAGGAAGCCTCCCCCGTCCGTGACGGGCAGGGAAGCATGTCCAGCTGGAGCTCTGCTGGGAGTACTTGGTGTCTTGCAAACATAATCACTGCTCTTTGAAACAAAAGACCCAAAGTGCTCGACTCAGCACTGGCCCAATAACCTTGCAAGTGGTGCAGTCGGCACTTTTCTAGGGGCTGCATGGGGAAATGTAATTATTTTGGAGCTCTCTATTCTCAGATGGGTCATCACCAACTGTGTTCAAAGGCCTTCATGATGTGATTGCTTTTCATTGGTTATTTGGAGTCTTAGAAACCTGTATAGTCTTGAGCCTGACATATGAGGGATGAGGACAAAGCTTTCTGCCCCAAGATTCCCATGCAAACATATTTGAGCTGAGCAGGTGAATAGAGAGGCAAGTTTGTCTGCCTGGCAAGTTTCGCCTGTCTGAAAGCCTGACCTGTGTGGTAATCATGCTTTAGCAGATCAGCCAAGTACCTGTTGGGGTCACTCCATCTTTGAGATTTAAATAAAAGGTAGGCGCTCCCTCCCTTTATTCCACATATGCACACATGCTGGGAACACCAGCGGGCTATTTTTTGATTCTGCCCATTTCCTTGCAGCTCGGGAGGTATAGGGTAGAGAAAAGATGGGCTTCTCCATGTCACTGGGCTCTGAGTTTCCTGCTCCAGTAAATTCTGCATCTCAGTCCTGCCTTTCCTGCTGTTCCCATTCATCCCTCTGCTCTGAGCCAACAGGGATGTCCTCCCAAGCCCCTTGCATTGGTTTCTTTCCATATTGCTCTCTCTCGGGGTATTTGCATGCTGAGTCACCTTTTCTGAGAGTTTGGAGAATTAGCAGAGATGAGAGAAGCCAAGCAAGCACTAAACAGCAAACGATTCAAACTGGTTAATTGGCCTCTGTTACTCAGTGAATACATCACAAAGAATTACTAGCTAAACTCTCTGTTAGCCCTTTGCCCTCAGTACCGATCACATGACTTAACCATCTCATCTCTCTCTGCCCTTCTTTCACCTCCCTTCTCGCTCTCCTCCTGACACACCTTGTCCTCAGGCCACATCTAAGCCATTGTCAAGAAAATGTGCTTTAAAAAAACACTTCTCATGTGGGCATGAAAATAGCTCCTCCTCGTCCATCAGGTGGTAGGGAGGACGATGAGCAGTAATGCTGGAAGAGACTCAGCCCAAGGCCCAGCTGGCACAGGTGGGGAGGTGGGCCCTGAGGAGACAGAGGTCTTAAAGGACAAGTCAGATTTCACTGAGTGCACTGGTGAGGAGGGCATATTTGGTGAAAAGAACAGCCTGGGCCAAAGCGCAGGGTGGTGAATGGTATATTCTGGAAATGCAATGTAGATCTGAGTTTGGCTAGGGTATAAATCACATGGAGAATCCCCAGAAAAATATGGTTAGGAAACTAGGTGAAAATGTGAAGTGCTTTGCTGAGAAATTTGCATTTTATCCTCTATGAATCAGAGTCCAACCAGGAAACGACCCAGTAGGCTTGGCTACTTCTGAGAAGCATCCTTGTGTGTCTGTGTGGGAAGGGAGAGCAAATAGAAGCAGGAGGCCCGTGGTGTTGGCACAGGCACAGGCAGTCCAGTACCTCAAGGAGGAAGCGTGTTTCAGGTGTGTATTCTGTGTCAGGTTGCAGGTTGGAGGAGAAAATAGCGTTCATGATATCCAAGGGCTTCTGCAATATGCTGGTGCCATAGCCTGGTGTTAGCAGGGTGAGATGTCTGTACCAAGGCTAGGTTTTATTCAGGCAAAATGGAGGGCTTTAGCCAGATTTTTAGTAGGGTACTGAGAACCTGGCGGGAACTGGAAGAGGGTGGGGGATTGGTTTGGGAAACAACACCTTATGATTGGGCATCATGAGTTTCTGTGACTGACTCCATCTGAAATGGACTTTCTACAACATGGGGTAACTTTATGTCCCAAACCAGCCAACTGCTCAATAATCACAACCTACAACTTTGGTCTCGGCCTGGGCTGTGCATTCAAATCACCTGGGAGCTTTCAAAAAGCAATGGAGGCCAGGTCCTGTCTTAGACCGTTTGAATATGAACTCTCTATGGGTAGGTTTCATGTACCTCTGCTTACTTATGTGTGTTTTAGAGGTCACCCAGGTGATTCTAGTGGGCAGCTAGAGCTGAAAAACACTGACGAGAAGGACTGTGGGTGAAAAAGAGGTTCTCACCATTGCATGTGAATACACGGCTTTTGCAGGTGTGGACAGAGGTGCTGATAAGTGGCAAACGTGATCAGGCACCAGCATTGATTTGTTTTCTCTTCTGTTATAAATAACAGCAGCCTTGGATTCATTAAGCCTGCCCTTCCTTCCCTTTTCTGCTTGGTGTTAAATGTAATTTCAGGGGCTCTGTCTCTGAGCAACTGGGGCTGTCAGTATGTATTAGATTTCCTTCCAGAAGATCAAGTTCCAGCTTCTCCTCTGAGTAGAGTGGGAGCTGTTTATAGCCCTCAGAATTGAATGGGGGTAATAGGGTCAGGGAGAATTACCTGGATCACAAAGAATTTGGGAACATTTCAGGCTGAAAGTGGCTCTGGCCGGTGGATGGTGGTAAGCTAGTTGTCCTGGGTTTTGACGACACTGTGACCTTTGGCAAATAAAATAGTCCCCCTGAGTTTCAGTTGCTTCATCGGCAAAACAGCTGTCTCTATAGAAGGCCAGAATTCAGATAAGGAGGTGGAGATTATGCTGTTTACCTGTGTTATCTCTGTTATTTCTTAAATCAGCTCCGTTTCACAGATGGATAAACTGAGGTCTGAGAGCTTAGCAGCTTTTGCAGGGTTGCATATCTGGTAAATTATAAGCCTGGTATTCTACTCTTCACATTTGGCCTCCAGAGTCCACAGTCTTAATGACCAGTTAAAATAAATGAAAACCCTGTGGAAACTGGGAGCTATACAAATCCAACCACATACTAGTTCTTTAAAGAACTACTTTCAAAATTGACAGCTGTGTGTACCACCTATTTACTGTAAATAAAATCTGTGGGTTTATTGGAAATCATATCTAGCATTTATTCATTTTTTAAGTTCATTGATTCATTCAACATGTAGTTCAAGAAGGGACTCAAGTTTGTCCAAGGCTAGCCACCATAGGTGCTGTAGGGATTGGGAGAGCGTTCATCTGGGGAACTGAGAAGGTTAGATTGAGGTCTGCCATAGTAATAGTAGACTCTTCATTTTGCTAAAGCTCTTCCATCATATAGTTTTGAATAGGCTTCAGGCCCCATGTCCCTGTACATGTTGAGATAAATCCACACTGACAGGCCAGACTATTAGAGCGATGGAAAGTCCATTACATCATGCTGCATCAGTGATCCAAGGATTATAAATGGGCGAGGGAGGATGCAAGAGTCCAGAGGGACTTGTGGCCGTCATCCATCACATCATTCAGCAGTGCTGCTGCTTCACTGTGGCAGCTCGATGGCTCTTTTATTCCCAGGGCCATCAGACCAGGGTCAGCCCAACCTCGGGGTCTGCAGCATCTTTGGCAGCCTGTCTCAGATAATTGAGAAATCTGCCTTTGGTCTCTGTTCTGATCCCAGGCTTGTTCTAAAGGCGCCTGCGTGTAGATTTATTATTTCGCTTCACTTAACAAATAAGTATTGAGCCTGCCAGTGCTGGAATTCAAGAAGAAGCAGCCCAGAATCCTTGCCTTCAGAGAGTCCTATAGAGGGTGAATTGAGCCTGTTCAGAAACAGGCATCACTGTGGGAATAGAAAAATCCTGGGGTCAAATTCCCATTGGGTCAGATGAGTGATTTGAGCTTAAACAGGTTATTCAATCTCTCTGGGCCTCAGTTTGCCCCCAGAATATTTTGTCTGTGCAATTTGTTGGACAGAAGTGACTGTTGTTCCTGTATTTCCTGATGCTGGGATCCACTCAGAAATGCTGTCACTCCCTTAACATGCCCTCCTTTTCCCCAGACATGCCCTTTCACTTACTTTTCCCAATTTCTGGATTGCCTTAATTTATCCCACTTTTTAATTTCTCTCAGAGCTCACATTATTGAGTCATACTTCTATCCTGCTCTACTGCAGTCTTCCTGAAATCTTCCCCCTTAGTCTTCAGAATTTAATACTTTTTAGGTCTCCAACCTTTGGCAGCTTCCTGCACTCACATCCCAGTTGGTCTGTGGCCATTTCAAGGTACTTCTCCAAGGTCGTGGGATCTAGGCACCTTTAGAGATAAAAATTCCTGAGGACAATGGATTGGGGGTCGACTGACGGTCCCATAGTACCTAACACAGTGTTTCTCATAGAGTTGGCACTCAGCACATTGTTCATTGAGTGAACACATCCCATCCATTCCCTTCCTTTTGGCATTTTGAGATGATGGTAATTCCCTTTGGGGACCAGCACCCCAAACACACTGAACTACATCCATAATTGCGCCCCAGAAAATGAGGCACCTTCTGGCATTGCTGACAATCAAGCTGAAACATCATATAGCAAGGACCACACACAAGAAATCCCCCTCACCACATGGCAGCTAAAAGAATCAACTAGTAACTGCATGACAAGGATTTTACAAACACAGAGCTGGGATGAAGAAGCTGACAAAGACAGGACAAATCTCCATCTCTTTAATTACAAAGTCTGACAAACAGGAGGCCTCTGTGAGAGTTTGAATCCCAGCTGCCTCAGAGAGAGCTCTGAGCTGTGAAACATTAAACTTGGATGGGCCCTAGACACCTTTTAAACTTCCCCAATTGTGAGTTGGTCAGACACCCTATCACCAACTTGGCTTTGTTTAGGCACTACCTGTATTATTAATTACTTTATGTATTTTTTTTTTTTTCAAGACAGAGTCTCGCTTTGTCACCAGGTGCCAGGCTGGAGTGCAGTGGTGCAATCTTGGCTCACTGCAACCTCCGCCTCCTGGGTTGAAGCAAGTCTCCTGCCTTAGCCTCCCAGGTAGCTGGGACTACAGGTGCACGCCACCACACCCAGCTAATTTTTTTTGTATATTTAGCAGAGACAGGTTTTCACCATGTTGGCCAGGATGGTCTCGATCTCTTGACCTCATGATCTGCCCGCCTCGGCCTCCCAAAGTGCTGGGATTACAGGCTTGAGCCGCTGTGCCCAGCCTATGTATTGTTTTGAATCAACTTTCTTTGCCACTTCAATCCAATTACAGCATAAGAGGAGACTTTATATATCACGCCCTCTCATAGGAAAGCCAGAACCCTCATATAAATAGGTTACCCTATGAATAGATCTACTGGCCCCAGAACGTAACTGAGTTCAAAGCAATTTAATGCATCTCTGTGTACCCCATATTCAGGGGAGGACATTGAGTAGAAGAGTGGGAATGAGCCCTGCTCAGATCCCTGGGTGGCTGCTGCTTTACTGGGACTGGCCGTGCAGACCCAGGATGCTTTCACTGCTGTTTTACTATTTGGTGGCTGCCCATCATATTTATCAGCCACTGGTCTGTGTAAATAGCTGTGCAACCTCAGGCCCATCTCCATTTAATGTAAAGATCCCCCAGTTCACCCTTTCCATTGCAGGTTTCTCTCTCTCTGAGCGTGAATCTGTTGATCAGGGCTTCTTAAGACTCCTCTCACTCCTATCTCCATGAGTAGTGCAGGAGTGCGGGGCAAAACGCCTCACCAGTGTCACCAGAGGGAGGACCTGGGCAAGGGTGACCTATAGGAGGAGAGGTGGGGTGGGCAGCAGAGGACAAGCCCCATTGCCTGGGCTGGACTTCCACTTCCGTGACTGGCAGAGATGATGTTTCCCTCCCTGTAAAATGAGCTGTCAAAGAGCACAGGTGCTTCTCAGAGTGGGATTGGTTACTACAGGTGGCACCACAGGTGACTGGAGGCCTTCACAGCTGGACATCTTAAATGTGTCGAAGTCAAATGCATCACTGTACCCCCTGGAATATTTGGAATCATAACTGGTATGTGAGCTGAGTGGTCTCTGTTTTAAAAAGGATTAAAAGCAAATTTGCCAAACTACATCCAAATACACCATGAAATGAATTCCTTGAAAAGTTCTACATGGTTTATTAAAGTGATGAGTTTTAGGCATATTTTAGAAAAAGTATAGGTGGCCACTGGGAAGTAGCAGAGGTTCACTGTAAACCAATGGTGTCAGAGTCACCTTACCACTGTTTTTAACAAGCCGGGTAAATTCACATGATTTGCTTATTCCACAAAACTTTATTGAACAGTTACAATAAGTCAAAGAGTTTGCTGGGTGTGCTACATAAGCCATTTAATATCCGTTTCTTCAGTAGGGCACGATAGCAAAAAGACACCACCAAATAATTCGGGAACTGAGAAAAGAGATTGGCCTGTGGTTACTAATTTATTGTAAAAATAAGCAAACAGAATTGGAAGACAGGTGTGTAAATTGTCCTTAAGGAACAGAAAGGTTAAAATGATTTCTTTCTAGCAGGATCCTTCTACTTCTCATTAAAATACCACGAACGACACGGGAAGAAGCCAAAATGTCCTTCATAAGTATGCTGAAAACCAAAAGTGATAAGAAAATTACTGCCAGAATTAGGAAGAAATTTTCTTTTTCTTTTCTTTTTCTTTTCTTTTTCTTTTCTTTTCTTTTCTTTTCTTTTTTTTTTTTTTTTTTTTTTTTTTTTTTTTTTTTTTTTTTTAAATAAAAAAAATTTACCCCACGAAGTAGTACAAAAAAAAAGAAAAACCAAACACCAAACACCCCCACCAAGG
>CAUYLG010006238.1:0-63020 GCA_963573385.1 Cacajao melanocephalus | reverse complement strand
CATGGAATACTATGCAGCCCTAAAAAATGATGAGTTCGTGCCCTTGGTACGGACACAGATGAATCTGGAAACCATCATTCTCAGCAAACTGACACAAGAACAGAAAAACAACACTGCATGTTCTCACTCATAGGCGAGTGTTGAACAATGAGAACACATCGACATGGATGGGAGCATCACACACTGGGGTCTGTTGAGGGGGAATAGGGGAGAGACAGCAGGGGGTATGGAGGTTGGAGAGGGATAACATGGCGAGAAATACCAGATGTAGGTGACGGGGGGATGGAGGCAGCAACCCACATTGGCATGTATGTACCTATGCAACAATCCTGCATGTTTTGCACATGTACCCCGGAACCTAAAGTGTAATAAAATATACATATTTAAAAAAAAAGAAACTTGAAAATTTTTAACCTTAAGGTGAGCATCAGGACCACTGCTGCTCTCCAAATAGACAAGAGTGGGACACGTCATACGTAAGCCTGACCCAGTGTGGCAATTGCTGTGTCCTAGTTTAAACACATTCAAAGGGAGGTAACAACAGGTCTTGGAAACTCCTGGCTCCAACTAGTGCATTGTGAACTGGTTTTTCTGTGAAGACAGAGCACTATACAAGAATAAAATCACGTGTATGAGAGGTAGAGATAATTACATATTATCACTCCTGGTTGCGCCAGTCAGCCTGGCATGTGGCACAACCAGTTCCTGGAAACTGCTCATTATCTGAATCAGATTCGAATCTTCCTTCCTCCTAAATGAACAAAGACCTACTTCCAACCTTATGTCTGAAATGTGGAACATTCATTTGTGAGATACAAACCCTTCTCAGAAAGACCATGTACTAATGCAAATTTGCCATGAGTGAATGCTGCCCCTTTCAGTATTTCTTAATTGAAGTTGTCTGGTGTACTGTAAGAGGAATCTGCCTCAAAAGCTACACATTTTCAACATGCCCCTTTGTCTGGTGTCTCAAAATGTTCACACTTTGGGGTAATACACTCTAGTCATACGTGTGATAAATGGGAGGCATGCTTTTCTTGTGTCAAGTGGGAGAAGGACAATTATGAAGGGGAAAAGCAGATTAATTTTAGAAGACAGTATATGTAAGGAAGCTGTGGGTCTGGAAAATAATTCACTTAAAATTATCCATGCCCTACACCTCCTACAAATTCCTAAGTAAACTCGGGTGTATGGATACCCCAGTTTCAAGACCATTGCCTTGTCTGCCTCCATTCATTCATAGATACAGAAACTAAAGCCCAGGGCAGTGGCCATCCAAGACTAGAACCTGTCTTCCAACCTGCAGATGAATGGGTTTCAGGTCTACCAAACTGTCTTTTATTGTGACCTTGAGTAAATCTCTTATTTGAGGCTTGTTTTTTCATCTACAAAATGAGAGAAGCACACTGTATCATCTTCATGCTGGATACCTTACCTTCATTTCTCCAGATCTACTCTCCAGTTTTCTCCACCCTGCTCTGGGCACTAGAAGTAGATATGTTTAAACTGTATCAGTGGGCTCCCTCATCCTGTGGTTTCTGATTGGATGCAGTTAATGGAGGCCCTGGCAAGAGCTTGGAAGGCAGAAAAGAAATAAAATTGGATCTTTTTTTTTTGAGACGAAGTCTTGCTCTGTCGCCCAGGCTGGGGTGCAGTGGTGTGATCTCAGCTCACTGCAATCTCTGCCTCCTGGGTTCAAGCAATTCTCCTACCTCAGCCTCCTGAATAGCTAGGATTACAGGTACATGCCACCATGCCCAGCTAATTTTTGTATTTTTAGTAGAGACAGCGTTTCACCATATTGGTCAGCCTGGTCTCAAACTCCAGACCTCATGATCCGCCTACCTCGGCCTCCCAAAGTGCTGGGGTTATGGACCATTCCTTTACCTGCTCCAGCTGCTTGGTTACCATGAGTTGCTTGTGTCCTGCCCCTGAAAGCCATGAATCCTGCCCAGTATTCTTTTCATTCAGCTAACCTCTCTGTAACTTCCAGTAACTTCTCCTTCCCCTCTCTCATTCTGGCATAGAAATGACAACATTCTCCCAGAAAATTCCATTCCACTGGAACCAC
This sequence comes from Cacajao melanocephalus, assembly GCA_963573385.1. Classification (NCBI taxonomy): domain Eukaryota; kingdom Metazoa; phylum Chordata; class Mammalia; order Primates; family Pitheciidae; genus Cacajao; species Cacajao melanocephalus. Next base: position 60,949 of record CAUYLG010006238.1, on the reverse strand, counting down.
CCTGAATCCTCCACCCACCTACTGCCCCACCATTTCTCTGTTTAGATTGAATCTTGTCTCTAGGAAGGGAGAGGGCCAGAGGCAACTCAACATTCTCAATATCTTTCCTTAATCCCATTAAAGTATTCTGAAAGGAAAAATAAATGATGTCACTCTAAATACATCTTTAAAATCTGGGCCCAGTTAAAAATCAAAGCACGTAAAATAAACAAAAAAAATGTTTAAGTGAAAAAATACTTATTTATGTTTTCAAATTTTTATTTTGAAAAAGTTTAGACGTAGAGAAAAGTTGCATAGCAATACAGAGATTTCACATACCTATTGTCCAGCTTCCTCTAATATTAACATCCTACTAACCACCGTACAATGAGCAAAACCAGGAAGTTAGTATTGAGATAATTCTCTTAACTCATCTGCAGACCTTATCCAAATGTTACAGTTGTCCCACTAATGTCCTCAGTTGTCTAAGGTCCAACTGGCACGTCTCCTTAGTCTTCTCCAATCTGTGACGGTTCCTCGATCGGTCTTTTATTACCTTGACACTTTTGAAGAGTACTAGTCAATTATTTTGTAGAATGTCTCTCAATTTATGCTTGTCTGATGTTTTCTTATGGTTAGATTGAGGTTATGCATTTTGGGCAAGATTATCACAGAAGTGATGTTATGCCCTTCTCAGTGAATCATGTTAAGAATCCCTGATGTCAATACGGCATGACCGGTGAAGTTAACTTTGGTCACTTGATTCTGTGGTAGTTAACAGGTTTCATCTCTATAAGGCTACTATTTTCCCTAAAAGCATTTTATGGGGAGATACTTTGAGATCGTGCAAATACCCTGTTTCTTAACATAACTTCTCTCACTACTATTAGTGTATATTGATTCCTGTCTTTGCTAACAGTGACTTTCTCTTTCCATCATTCCTTCTATAGCTGGCCCTTCACTTATTTATTTACTTGTTCAATTACTTATATTTATGTCAGTATGGACTCAGGAATATTCACTTTATTTTCTGGGTTATAGTCTATTACTATGATTATCCATTTTTAGCACAGCTTGTCCCAAATTTCACTGGGACCTCCTTCAATATGGCTCCTGTGTCATTTTGACATACTCCATCACAGTTCTGACCCTTAGAACCAGGTAATGAGTCACATAGTGATTCCTACTCTGTCCAGATAATTATAATCTATAGGATGTGAGAGGACCCCAATTAGAATACAAAGAGTAACAAGTGGATCTAACTGTATTACAAATGAATATCATAACTATAATTAAAGAGATGGGGAAGAACCAGCTATGTTTGGAAAACAGTGTTTTGACTGTACAATATAAAGCTAAAGACATAAAGAACTGTACAAAAACATATACTCTAGTTAATAAATTTGTTTTCACAGATGAAGTATAGGTTAGCAACTCTAAGACTACTTTATGTATATATTAGGATTGAGCAAATAAGTAAAATGTTCTTTGGAGAAATAATCAATTCCAGGAAATCTGTAAGATGAGCCTGAATGTTTTGTGGTGCCAGAAACTAAGGAAGTACTAAAAAATGATGGAGTATGTCAAAATGACACAGGAGCCGTACTGAAGCCGGTCCCAGTGAAATCTGTCTCTACAGATTCACCTATCTGAGTAATTTCATATAGATGGAATCATAATAATATGTGACCTTTTTATGTTTGGTTTCTTTCATTTAATACAATGTTTCAAAGTTCACTCACATTGTAGCATATGTCAGTGCTTCATTTTTTTATGGCTGAATAAGATTCCATTGTATGGATATACTACATTTTGTTTATCTTTCTATCAGTTGATGGACATTTGGGTTGTTTCCACCTTTTGGCTATTGTGAATAGTGCTGTTATGAACATTCATATGCGTGTCTTTGAATATTTGTCTTCAATATTTTGGGGTAGATATCTAGGAGTAGAATTGCTGGGGTCATAAGGTAATTTTATTTAACTTTCTGAGGAGCCACTGAACCATTTTCCACAGTAGTTATACCATTTTACATTTTTATCAGCAATGTACAGGATTCCAATTTCTCCACATTCTCACTAAGACTTGTTATTTTCTGTTTTGTTCGTTTACTTAGAGCCATCCTAGTGGGTGGATGTGGTATCACATTGTAATTTTGATTTGCACTTACCTAATGATTAATAATGTTGAGCATCTTTTCACATGTATATTGACAGAGGTTTTATTTTGTACTTTTTTCACCCATCAGTATACCCTGGAAATCACTCCATATCAATGCATAAAGATCTTTCTTATTTCTTTCTGCAGTTGCCTAGTACTCCATTTTGTGGATGTGCTATAGTGTATTCAACCACTCTCCTGTGTAGGAGCATTTAGATTTTTTCCAACATTTTGCAATTACAAACAATGCTGCTATTAATAACTTGGTGCAAATGAATTTTGTTGTTGTTGTTGTTGGAAGTGTGCTTTAGGTGGATTCCTGGAAACCAAATGGCTGGGTCAAAAGGTAAGTTCATATGTAATTTTGTTAGATATTAATGAAGTTAGCAAGGAAAAACCTGGCTCTCTTACTCTACTGATAAATGTAAAAACAAACTCTTTCTACAAGGGCTTGCAGAAGGGAAGCCCAAGAGACACAACCACCTGGTGTTTTGCTTTGAGGGAATAGAAATATGTATACAACTTGCCTTTTTCTTTGGTTTCTTATAACAAGATAATGCTATGCTAAGGGAAGTAGCCCTGTTAGCACTCAAACAGATCTTATGTCCCTAAAGGCAGGATTAAATGTTCTGATAGAATGCCATGAGCTCTAGTAGAAGATGAGTCCTATGATTTTTGTGTTTTTAATTTAATCTAATCATGTACCTGTGAGAAAAAAACAGAATGAGAAAGAACACAAGTTATCCCCAAATTACCAGGTATGAGAAGAGGAGGTATACTCAATTCTCAACTTACTTTCATTTTTCTCTCACAGAAATATTAAAACGTATCAGAATGTGCTCTGAGACACCACTTTAACAGTGGATCTGAACATCCATATCTCTTATATACTATCACTATGCTGTTGGAATGTAGTCAGTCAAATTCCACTAAAGAACCTTTATAATTTAATCTTCTCCAAAACTCTCCTATACTAGAAGGGCATTCAAGGTCAAGAACCCTGAGGTATCTTATGAGCCACAAGAATGATATTACCACCACCTAGACCATCATCAAAGAACATTTACTGTGTTCACCCTTTCATTATTATTGCTTACTGCTATCTTAAGGGGTGTTCAATGCATTTATCACTCACCATGTGAGTGCCCAATCCAATGCCTGTAACATAATGATATTATGGAGTAGTCAACAAGAGGTGGAAGGAATCAATTTATTTCTGCCTCCATCCATTCAAATATTATATTGCTATTTAATGTGCAGTAGTTTAGTTTAAATCTCTTGAGGTCAAAAAAGAAAAAAGATGCCAGGCCGTGTTTCAGACAGATTGGCTAAAAGAGGCCACTCCCATCCCCACTCTTAGTTCCTGATTTAATTTGCTCCGGATACAGAAATTCGAAAGAGAGGTAATCACACAGAATGCAGAAAAAGCATTCCACAATGCAGACAGAATGCAAAGATGGTACTCAGAGGTCCATGAACAATACTTGTCTTTAGCTTTCTGGAATGCTGTAAAACCCACACCTCCAGAGGGAAAATGCTGAGATTTTTTAAAAAGTATTCAATAAAAACCACTTAAATTGCGGAGTGCGGTGGCTCACACGTGTAATCCCAGCACTGTAGGAGGCCAAATTGGGTAGATCATCCGAGGTCAGGAGTTCAACACTAGCCTGGCCAACATGGTGAAACCCCCATCTCTACTAAAAATACAAAAATTAGCCAGATATGGTTGTGGGTGCCTGTAATCCCAGCTACTTGGGAGGCTGAGGTAGGAGAATAGCTTGAACCTGGGAGGCGGAGGTTACAGTGAGCAGAGATCGTGCCATTACACTCCAGCCTGGACGACAAGAGAAAAACTCCATCTCAAAAAAATAAATAAATAAACCCACCATTTATATTAAAAAGATGGGCTAAACATCTGAACAAAAAATATATCCTCACTTATTCATTTCACAAACATTTATTAAGTGCCTACTAATGGCAGATAATTTGCTGGGCATTGGATATAAAGTAATTAACAAAATAGTCATGGAACTGGTCCTCATGACAGTGGCATTCTCATGAAGAATAGTGGAAACCCCTCTAGGCTGTTTTAAAATTTTCATTCAATAAATATTTCTTGACGTAGGCACTATTCAAGCCACTTTCATCAGTGAACAAAACAGACAGCTCCCTACCCTTGTGAAACTCCCATTCTAGTAGGGAGCAAAAGACAATAAACAACAAATGTGTCAATTACATGGTATATACAAAAAAGAATGGTGTGGAGAAAGAGCACAGGTGAAGCCAGGTAAGGGCATCAGGAGTGCTGTGGGAAGGGAGGTGTGCAGGGCAGTATGAAGTTTTAGGTAGAGTCATCAGCTCATTAAGAAGATAATCTGAGCAAAGGCTTGAAAGAGGTGAGGGAGACAGTGCCTCAGGTACCTGGAGGGAGAATATTACGGGCGGATACATTCACCACTACTGAGGCTGAGGACATGCCTGTGTGTTCAAGGAAAGAAAGGAGACAAATGCAACTAGAGACAAGTCCACAGGTGAAAGTAATAGGAAATGAGACCAGGGAGGAAATGAGAGCATGTCATGTAAGACCTTGGCTGCTATTGAAGGACCTAGGCTTTTCCTCTGAGAAGAGCAGGGAGTGAATGAGGGGTTCTGAGCAGGAGTGACATGGCTTACCTGAATTGTCTTTTAATAAGATTATTCTGCCTTTGTGCCAGAACAGACTGCAGGGATCAATTGCAAACACTGGGAGACCTGTGGGACTCTGCTGGAGTGACCCAGGAGAACCACAATGGGGGTTCTGAAGAGCAGGGGCAGTGGAGATAGCTCCCTATCTGCAATAGTGAGATGACAGATTCTGAGTATACATTCAAAGTGGAGCCAATAAGATTTGCTGAAAGATTGGATTGCAGTATGAGAGAAAGAGAGGAGCTGAAGATGACTCCAAGGTTTTAGACCTTCTGGAAGGAAGGAATGTTATCAATGGAGATGGGAAAGGTTACATATGGAGCATGTTTGTGGGAAAAGACCAGGAGTTCCATTTGGGGCATGTTGGGTTTGACATGTGTATGGGAATATCAAGGTAAGTCCAGAGTTGGGTGGAAGATCTGAGCTGTAGGTATGAATTTGGAAGTAGCATTAAATCTGATTTTTATTGCATATGATTAAATATTAAAATACAGATGTTATTTTAAAAAACATAAAATTATATGAAGCAAAACCTGAAGTTTTCTTCTTCCCACACCTACTACTCTTCCCAGCAGTAACCACGATTAAGGAGCTGTTATATGTGAAGAGACTGAAGTGATGTCTGAAGAATTCTCAATATACCATATTAGAAAACCAGAACTAATATGGGTTTTTCATTTCCACGTCCATTTTACTACATGAGAAAAAATATTTTAAAATTACCCACATATTTATGCACAGCATTTTTGTATTTACGTATATCTTTTCTTTACCCACATAGTAATATAACTTCTACTTTCTATAATCACAGTGGTAAAGTAATAGAATTTCACAGCCGTTGGGAATAAACAATATTCTTGGATTTATGTGCCTTTTCTTGTAAAATTAAACTGATTTTTAATTGATTCTATGTTGAATTTTTTTTTCTTTAGCAATCTGGAATGTATTTGAGATGAACAATATCATTCATTTAAAAAATGTCATCGGTTACAGAGTACAGGATACACATTCAGCACCATCATAATTCTCTAGACTCTAAGCTTTCATCTCTAAAATAGAACAAAGTTTCCGTACCTTCCATTAGACACAAATGACCTTCAAAATTTGAACTAATGCATTTCTGTTTTGTTGAGTTAGCAATTACTCTATGCTAGGAAAGTAATGATGACTCCTCAAATATCCAGTCTCTTATGAGCTTAGAGCTTCAGCTGTAATAAAACTCAGTCTTTCTAGTCTGAGGAGTTCACTATATCTCCCCTGAAATCAAAGATTAAAATTAATTGAAGAGGTTTTCCACCCTCTTTGGTTTGATTTTTGGCAGAGTTCTATTTCCAATGACATGTACAGAAACCTCTGCACACCTGGAATGCCACATGATTTACCCCAAACTGCTTGTTATGCAGCTGTTCGATCCATTGTTGCAGCCAGTAAATAGAAACAAACAAACAAACAAAAACAAGAAAGAGTAGGGTGAGTTCTCAAGAAGTTCAGCATCCAACGTGGCCAGTAAAAATTTACCTGTAGGAAAAAATGATCACTATAATCGGTTCTGAAACTAAACAAACCAGTGTATTCTGCTGTGAAAAAAACTGGACTACTTTGTATGTTTTACTCTGAATTTTTCTTGAACTTTTAGCACTGTTTACTTTTTTCTAGAAAAAAAACCCAGCACATAGCAACATAAGTTACAGAAAGAAGTATTAACAGGAAAACTGACCACAGGCTCATCATACTTAATTCAACAACTTTATTTTTTATGGGCACATGGGCTCCCACTTGCGACTTGACTTTGCATCAGTTTTTGCTGGTAGAATGTTTCTATTTGTAGGATAAAATAAAACATATCAAAACTTCATGGCATGTCATGAACAGCATACCTGAACAAATTTGAGAATCATGTTCCGTAATGTTTATTATTCATGAGCAAACAGGCTCAAAGGGCACAGGAAGAGTCATATGAGACTTCTCTTTCCTCCTCCTCCTCCTGTCACCTCCCCCTACTCTTCTTCTCCTCCCTGCAGTAGTAGCTATCCCTTGGGCTCGCTCCCACCATCCTTCCTCTGCCTTCCAGCCACCCACCATCCTAGTTTATTCCAGAAAAACCAAAATAACCTTCAAACTGATTCCCCTTCTATAGTTCCTACTTACTCCAATTCATCACACACTCTTCCCATAGACCCACCTTTCTGCAGCACAGATTTTTTTCAAACCCTTTTTCCATCAAAAGCACTTATTGATTCATTATTCCCCACTTAATAATGTCCCAAAATCTTAGGTTCAGAATCAAATCCTCCAAAATACAATGTCTGGTTTTTAGTTAATATTTGGATACACGTGTTGTCTATACACAACTATGTTCAACTAATCAGAAGAAATTTGACAAGAGGTTTCTCATGTTAATGGAGTAACAAATCCATTTAAAACGAACGTGGGGCTTTTTAAATAGCTGCTTCTCATGTAGGAGGTGGTATTGGCTACATAAACTTTTTATTGTTGTTACTATATCCTGTTTCCTTAAGGAACAAAGAGATTTATTTTGACATCTATGGGTGAATATCAGGATTCCAAGTGGCAATGATCACTCGTTCTTTTCTATGAATCGTCCTGTCATTGGAGGTTTATCAAAGACAAATATGTTTCTTTGGGCTACTGAAAATCAGAGTGGTCAAAATCACATAACTTGATATTTACTGTCATGGGAAAATATGGCTAGTATAGTTATTTCATAGAGCCCTGAAACTGCCTAAGGGTCTATCATATTGTTTGCTATTAATTATAGGGTTAAAATATTTTCCACAAAACTCTAGCAAGATTAACTTTTCCCAAATGATACCACCCCTCTAGTGTGGCAGGATAGAGTGACACTTTCTTCTTTATATGTTATTTTTCTTTTTATATTTTAATAATATTCTACTTTTAGAATCTGGAAAAAATATTTCTATGAAGAAACTTTAAAATTCTCTTTAAAAAGTGATATGAACCGTACACTTTGCATTCTGGTGTTTGTTGGATATTTTGAAAGAAGCTTAAGTGGCTTGTCTCCTCTAAGCGAGGCTATTTCTACAAGGCCTTTCGGTACCTGCTAGAAATAACCACCAGATTCAGAGCTCAACAATGGGAGTTTGTTCATTCAATCTGATCATTATTGACTAATTGGCATTTAGAATGCTATCTCCAACTATTAATTAGTCGTTCCTCAAAACAACCCAATGGGAGAGAAGAACATAATTATCCCTGTTTAAAAATGAAGCCAATCAACAGTGCATACAGTGCCCCACAGAGGCAGATCCCCTAGCTACGCAGTCATGGCTGCTGGGAATTATACCAGCTGTCAGTGCTGTCACATATCCAATAGGAGATGCAAGAGTGAGGATTTTACAGAATACCTCCAATGTTTCTATTTCATCAGCATTTGGGTTTAGATTTGCTCTGATTTGGTAACATTGATTTGTCTTACAAACTTTTATAAATATAACATCAGATCTATCAGACCACTTTTCACGACAACACAAAAGATGTACAACATTGTATATATGCTTTTTAAATGTTCACAAATTCCCTTAAATAACAACAGAATTATAATTGTGAAGGTAAGGGATAATCAAGGAGCAAATACATACTGAATATTCATTATTCACAGGGCTCCATACTAGAACTATGTACATAGTTCTATACAGGGGTGGGGGCAAGAAATTAAAAAGATACCTACAACTCTAGCTTTAGCTTTGCTCTAAGGTACCGAGAATTTGATAAAGAATACAGACAAATGCATATAAAACTGAATACTTTAGAAAAAGGTTAATTTTATATAACCTCAATTTTAGAATAAGCATTTTTTTCTATATCTTTCTCTACAAAAATACATTTTCTTTAAGTTAAGGTGCAGGGGTGCACAAGTTACTTTAGAAGGTTTGAAAAGTCCCAAGAAATTATTTATTTTATTACTTAAAGAATGCTGGTGAATTCTTTCTTTTAAGAAAGAAAATATGTAGGCATAATCAAACTAAGAGGAAACATTTTGAATAATTTTAAAAATTTCCTAACTAACCATCAAAGGATAACAAATGTGATGAATCTGGCTGGGTGCAGTGGCTCACACCTGTAATCCCAGCAGTTTGGAAGGCCAAGGCAGGCAGATCACTTGAGATGAGGAGTTCGAGACCAGCCTGGCCAACATAGTAAAACCCCATTTCTACCAAAAATATAAAAAATTAGCCAGCTGTGGGGTGTGCACCTGTAATCCCAGCTACTTGGGAGGCTGAGGCAGGAAAATCGCTTGAACCTGGGAAGCAAGGTTGCAGTGAGCTGAGATCGTGCCACTGCACTCTAGCTTGGGTGACAGAGCAAGACTCCATCTCAAAAAAAATATATATATACATGTATATATATATATATATATATATATATATATATATACACATGATGAATCCATGTGTTATTATTTCCCACTACACTAAGCCATCAACATATTGTGATTCTCTATGTGCTCGTCTAACACATACACAATAACCCATAATTGGTGCTTTGAATTGAAGAACATTTTCAATACCTCTTAAGTGAGCAAAAATCCTGTTTATATTCTTGTCTGCCCCAGTTTATGGCTTCATAAAAATTGTTTTGTTTGTTTTTTGAGCCAGAGTCTCACTCTGGTGCCCAGGCTAGAGTGCAGTGGGGTGATCTCGGCTCACTGCAGCCTCCACCTCCTGGGTTCTAGTGATTCTCCAGCCTCAACCTCCTGAGTAGCTGGGATTACAGGAGCCCACCACCAGGCCCAGCTAATTTTTTGTATTTTTAGTAGAGATGAGTTTTTCACCATGTTGGCCAGTCTTGAACTCCTGACTTCAGATGATCCACCTGCCTCGGCCTCCCAAAGTGCTAGGATTACAGGTGTGAGCCACCGCATCCCACCCCAGCTTTAAGAATTTAATCTTCATTTCAAGCACAGAAAGTCTTTTTTTTTGGCTAATGGGGCCTCTTTTTTGAACTCTTTAGGGTCAAATGAACCTTTCTTTCTTGATCCCAGGGTGGAGTCAAAATGAATCTAACAAACAAACGGCCCAACATCCTTCATGTCACTGCCGACTTCTCCTTCAAAGAGGTACTGGGGGTGGCAGGTGGAGTTATAATTATAGCTTAGAAAAAAGCAGCATCAGCAGCTGTTGCTTCTGTTTGTTTCTGGCTGTAACTGTCATCAGTGGGTAAACTGGCATAAACAGGCCTCCACAAGTGGAAAAACACTTAACCCCTGTACTTGTCACACTCTGGGTCTTCCCAGTGGCCAGAGAACAGAAAGAAAATCTGACTGTGCACGAGCAAAGGGTGACACCGGGAGTGCAGCACCGGCCTGAAGGTGCCTCTTCAGGGGGAGCCCGAAATTTGAAGATTATCTTTCCTGGTGGAGACTCCAAACCAAATAAATAGGTTAGTGTCCAGAGTAAACCTATGAATTTTAATTTTGACCTCTACTTGCTGTGATTTTCATTTTCCTGGCAGAGCTTAAAAAGAAGAGTGAACTACTAAATGAAAGAAGAGAAAGTTATTCAAGGACTGTTATTTAAAACTACTGGGAGTCCATGAGAACAACTATGAAATGGGCTTAATTTATTATGCTCCTCTCCCAATTTTGGCTGTATTCACACTAGACAAATAGACAAGGTAAAGATGGAAAAACAAAACCGGTTTTGTGGCACGAGTCCCATCCTTTCGTAATGCCACTTACTTATGCCAAAAGGCCCTGGCTTCTTTATTAAAATCAGTAATGTTGAAAGCTAAGTTTGTAATTTTAGAAAATGCTGTAAATGCAGCTCCAGAGTTCCATTTCCTTAGGGAAAATGGGCAAATCAGAGTTGAATTGTTTTTCCAGCAATGAGTAAAGACAGAAAATCTTCTTGTTTGTGATAAAATATGTGGTGTAGTTTACTTCCCAAAAGAAGTCTGCTATAGAATTTATTTTTTGTATCTGGTACAATTCTACCTAAAATCTTCATAATTTCAGTCTAAGTAGCTCTATAAGACTCTCCACATAGATCCTTTTGAGAAAAGTAAGATTTTAAATAAATCTCATTTTATTTGCATATTTTCTATCTTAGCCAGAAATTGAGCAGGATTTTCAAAGATTAGCTTTGCACTGTCTGTTTCAAACCCTGAATATTTAATGTCTCGGTGGAAAGTGGTGGCATTCCAAAGAACTCATTGAAAAGAAGGCTTTGGTGCCCAGTGCTCGTCCTAACCACATTCATGAAATGGACTCAAGTAGAAAGAGTCATAAATAATGACCTTATTTTGTTCAGCTCCAAATAGAATGTGAACCATCCCTAAGCATTTCTGTACAACTTTTCATGGGGAAAGAGCACTATTCTTATTTATCACTATGACCCAACTTTTTGGCTACCTTTTGAAATGCAACAAGTGCTAACTATCAGACCTCCACTAGCGAGACATTTACATGCAACCAAACCCACCAAAAGTGCCCCATCAATTAAATTCCCACGAGGGCCTTGTTTGTCTCATTTGTTCATTCAAATAGATATTGACCAATAGCTATATAATCTAAAAATAATATTTAACAGTTAAGGCAAGTTTATGATGTCTAATATTACTCTTTCCAGTAACTCCTTTCTTCCTGCTTTCTGCTAAGTGATCTAGCAGTGAGATAACGGTTATCTGAAAGTTTCAAACAACAGAAACTAAGAGAGACAAAAAAAGATATGGCTGACTAGTTGCTGGCTTGAGTTTCCTTGATATACAGACATACAGATTTATGCGTTATTTTAAACATTGCTTTTTACTTGTGTTTTGTCTTCTTGCTCTTCTAGAAAAAAATATCCAAGATGACTGTCACTTACTCCAGTAAAGTAGCAAATGCAACTTTTTTTGGATTTCATAGGTTACTCTTCAAGTGGAGAGGCAGCATCTACAAACTACTGTACAGGGAATTTATTGTTTTTGCTGTTCTTTATACAGCAATAAGTTTGGTGTACAGGTACTTTTCTTTGCATGTCTCCTTAAATGGCAATCAAATATTGTATAAAAATACAGTCTCAAAAATCTGAACCCTTTTATTGCCACTGACTCTGCATTATGTAACTCCTTTTTCTGCATGAGCCTCTCTTTTGTCTTCTTCCCCTCGGGACAGATTTTAATCCACAGCTAACCACTGTTAGGATGTAAAATAGACTGTCACTGTAAGATTCAGGTAGCCTTCATGCCAGCCCCAGCTGTGCTTCAAGACTGTTGCAATAGGCATAAAATGGAAAGATTCTCCTTAGATCCTTACTACATAAAGATTTTTGAACGGGCAAAGTCCACAGGCAAATAATTATTGGTGTTTCTATCCATTGTCATTCATAGTTTGTGATTTGACAGCTTGTAGTCACTGCTTATATAATGAACACGTTCATGATTGGTGTGTTTCAGGCGAAAGCTTTCCTTCCTTTTGCCTGGAATGAAAATATCTTACCCAGGATGATGCCTGCCACCCTTAATAGTACTTCAACTAAAGAAAAGTCCTGTAGACTAATTTATTTTCTTTATATCTTCTGAGTTGAGGGCATGTTATGTTCATAAAAGGAGATGCTTACTCTTTATAACATCACAACATATAACTGTCAGATGGATAGGAAATTTGAGCAATATCAAGTCCAAGAAATAGTTTTATGATGAAAAATTACAGTGTTAATAAAATTCTATTGGTATGATAAAAGGAGAGTTTTATAAGCTTTTAAAGCTTTTTTAATTAAAATGTAATGCATAAATTTATTCTCTGGAGGAAGCTAAAACTTAAAACAGGAAAACTAAAGGTTTTTGAGACTGTATTTCCTTTTTCTATGTACATAAGTTTGTTATTTTTCTTCTGCATATAGATAAACAAATTTGTGTTGTATTTCTCTCACATTCTTCCTTGCAGCAATAGGATTTCCTTTGGCAAAAAAGTATATTAATTTAGTTGACTGACAATTATTAAAAGTAAAATAGATAGAGCTATTTTTCTGTGCCTCAAAACAACCCTTCTGAGCAAGTGTACACATTGGTATATATATTTTGACAAAATATTTTTAGAGGGAAAGTCTTATTAAAAACCTCTCATAATTTTTCAGACATATCATATAATATGATATTATTTTGGCAATTTAGGTATGTATCACCTAAGCCTTCAGAATATGAAATGATGGAAGATACAATGGTGTTTCATGATAATTATCTCATTAGTTCATTTTTACTCATGCAAATTTATTGCAGCTATTGCTGCTAAGAATAGAATAGCCCTTAGCACAGTTGCAGTGTAGCTAGAAATGCTCCTTTGAGCCTCAACTTTTGTTCCAATATCATACTTATACCCCCCAAAATTTTATGCATATATTTCTTCTAAAGCAAAGAGTGCTTACATTTATAACAAAAATTATCAGTTCAAGTCATCCTTAATTTTTTAAACTTCAATTATAATACCTTATTAAAATAGATCTTTATAGCTTAATCAAAGGTATACCAAGGGCTATAGGATGAGTTTGTCAAGGAAGTCAAACATACCTGTAGAAAAATATAGATGTAGTTTTGTTCTCTAATTCTTTATTAGCTCTATTATAAGTAAATAATTAATCCTTAACAAAAATTATAAGGTGGAACCAGATTCATTAATTTGATTACATTTCTATTTTTGGAGGAATCTGACAAAATAATTTTTGAAATACTTTCTAGCTATTAAAATTTCTACGTCTATTAGCCAAAGATGTTTTCTTTGCCCAACTATTAATACCAACCATTTCATTATTAACTAAGTATGAGGCAATTTGTTAAGTGGTTTTATACACACACACACACACACACACATATATATATACACACACATATATATATACACACACACACACACATATTATGTTGTTTAATCTTTATAATACCCCATATAGATTTTTTATCCCTACTTACAGATGAGAAAACTGAGACTCAGAGACATTTAAAAATATTCTCAAAATCCACATTTGTAAGTGTCAGACCTGGGATTAAAATCTGGCTTTGTCTGATCTTGAAAAAGGTCCATGCTTTCCACATTTAAATCCTCTTTGATCATTTCTATTTGAACATCAGAAACCATTCTGGCCATAGTTTGTCATCAGCATTACCCTGATAGACCTCTACAATAATCTGGTACCCCTCCTGTCAGCTTTCCCTGACTTCAGTAATTCTATCACCTCTTTCAAACTGAGGCAGAAACTCCAAGCTCACCCTGTACCCCACATACCTTCTTTGTCAGGACCAGCTCCCAACAGCTCTCTATCTGCAATCTAACTGGTTGCTTACTGTTATCTCATTATCCCTTTACTTCCTTTATGAAAGTTCTATGGACCCGAATGAGCCTTTGGTGCTTGTTAGAATGGATCTTTCTTTGGGTTCCTTCTTCCTTTGGAACAGCTACATTATTCAATTTATTTGAATTCATCTGTTTGGCTTTCCTTCCTATATTTTGGTCATTATTATTAGTTTGCCATAAAACATTTCTTCAGACTCTGAATCTCTTCCCTATAATCAATAATGGTCTCATTAAATGCACTTATGTTTAATGATACCAGAAAATGGGCTTTGGGCAGGTTGGGTTAGATCTATAATATAAATTTTGAGAGAGTGACTAAATTTAATAATGAAAGTTTTCATTTTTCACTGTTAAATTTGTTTTTGACTTCAAACAATTCTGGGCTTTAAAATAAAGTATAATAGCCCTTGAAGCACAACACATGATAATCAAGAATGTGCTAAGTAGCACATTCAGGAGGAAGATCAAGGTGTCAAATTGAGGGTTATTATTTAATAATTAATCATGTTAATTCATAATACAGTCTTTTTAAGGTATTCCTGATGAATAATTCAGAAATGAACTATTTTGTAACTTACCTTGCTCTAAGTCCAATGAATCAATTATATAAAACTTTTAAAATATAAAGTTTTTAAAATAAAATAATGATTAATTAATCCCACTATTTAATGGCCAATCACATTTACAAGATGTTAGCACTTGAAATATTAAGCAATTAAAAAGCTTTTGAGACACATCAGCTTAAGAAAAAAAGAAAAAATTATTGCTCCTTCAAAAATAAAACAGATTATTTGTGCTTAATTGTTTGCACTTGATGTCACTTGCAAAGCAGGTGCAGAAGTATAATATCATAAAGAGCTGTGCATTTTATTTTTGCTCCAGATTGTTACTTACAGGAGCCCAAAAACGTTACTTTGAAAAATTATCAATTTACTGTGACAGATATGCTGAACAAATTCCAGTAACCTTTGTGCTTGGTAAGTATAGGTCACACGCAGATTTCAGCCACACAGCTTTCTCCATTAGGATGACACCGATGACTCTGCATGGGAGTGTTTCCAAGCTGAGAGGCATGCCTGAAAAGCCGCTGCTTGCAATAGAACCAGAATCATCCATAAGGTTTGCCTTCAGGGCTGCTTTTGCTAAATTAACACTAAACAAATTTGAGCATATAATCTGCTATTGGACATTTAAGCTTTCTCTTCACTAACTCTCCATTTTGCAGTCAATATTTGAGATCTAATACACACTTAACAGGGTGCTTAGGCACTGCCAGGCACAAATGACATTTTTTTCCTAGAACGCAAAATCAGAAGATATGGATAATAACATATTTTTGACCCCCAACATCTAAAAAGGCTAAAATTCAGCTAAAAGCATCAGTGTCACCAACATGTCCGCTGTAAGAAACTGCTTTATAATTTTCTATTATTCTACAGGGTTTTATGTTACTCTGGTAGTGAACCGATGGTGGAACCAGTTTGTGAATTTGCCCTGGCCAGACAGGCTGATGTTCCTCATCTCCAGCAGTGTTCATGGAAGCGACGAGCACGGGCGCCTGCTTAGAAGGACGCTGATGCGCTATGTCAATCTCACCTCCCTGCTCATCTTCCGCTCGGTGAGCACTGCTGTGTACAAAAGGTTTCCTACAATGGACCACGTGGTTGAAGCAGGTACTACGAACGGCTTTTGCTTCCATAGGCGCTTCTCAGCTGAGACAGAACCTCCAGAATTCCTTTGAAAATCCCTTATGTTTGTTTATTCACTCAAGAAACATTTATTGGTCAGACACAGTGGCTCGCACCTGTAATCCCAGCACTCTGGAAGGTTGAGGCAGGCAGATCACCTGAGGTCAGAAGTTTGACACCAACCTGGCCAACATGGCAAAACCCCATCTCTACTAAAATCAGAAAAAATTAGCCAGGTGTGGTGGTATGTGCCTATAATCCCAGATACTGGGGAGGCTGAGGCACGAGAATCGCTTGAACCCAGGAGGCCGAGGCGGAGGTTGCAGTGACCCAAGCTTGTGCCACTGCACTCCAGCTAAGAGACAAAGATGAATAAGACATGGTTCCGGCCCTCAAGTTTACTTCAGAGGTCAGGGAGGGAAAGTGGCAGGCAGTCACATTGCCTTAAGGTACACATAATAATTAATATATTTATTTAAACAATCTGGCTGGGCACAGGGGCTCACACCTGTAATTCCAGTATTTTTGGAGGCCCAAGAAGGTGGATCACCTGAGGTCAGGAGTTTGAGACCAGTCTGGCCAACATGGTGAAACCCCGTCTCTAATAAAAATACAATAATTAGCTGGGCACGGTGGCACACCTGTAATTCCAGCTACTCGCGAGGCTGAGGCAGAAGAATTGCTAGAACCTAGGAGGTGAAGGTTGCAGTAACCATTGCACTCCAGCCTGGACCACAAGGTCCTCATCAGTCCTCCCAATAATAATAATAATACAAAATACAAAAAAAATCTGTCACATTAACTTACAGTTTTCTAGCACTTTATAGTTTCTCTCTTTTATAGCTATTTCGTTTGGACCTCAAGAAAACATGAAAAAGGTAGAAAATAGATTCAGAAAGGTTACAACCTGCCCTGAATTAAACAGCCGATCAGTGGAAAAGCCAGAATTAAAATTTAGGCTCCAAACTCCTAAGTTAATACTTTCTAATCGATCCTGGTAGGAACCAGCAATGTCAGTTTTCATCTAGGCAGACACTGAGAGGTAAGTCAAAAGCTGTTTCAGTGTGACCTCTTGTCTCTCAAGCCTCAAAGTAGAGGCAGATAGTTAAAGGAGGATTCTCTTTGGCATGTGAATATTTAGCAAAGAAGCTGCTAAGTCAGCCTTTGATAGGGTGAGGATTAAATGAGATCATTCTTGGCACATACAGATAAGAACCATGAGGTGATTCTGCCTTTACGTGGAGTCCAGTCTCGTATTAGTTTGCAGTATTTAGTCTCCTTTTCTGAAACGTCCTGGAAAATAGATGGTTTCGGATAATCTTTTTGTTTTGGGGTTTTTGTTGGCTTTCGTTTTTGTTTTTGTTTTGCCTTCTTAAATGGATAATACAGATAGTGACTACTGAAGTCAACATAAAAATGTAGAGATGAATGTCTATATTTCACGTTTTATTTGAGAAGAAAGAATTCCAGTTTGAGGCATACAGACAGACCAGATGGTATTCAGTATGTCCAAAATACAAAGAGAAGGCTGGAGGTTTTCTAAAAAGAGAGAAATGTTACATATTGCTATTTGAAGAAGTTCATTGGCACTAATACGTTTCTAGGGTGCTGGCAAGTTTTGATTGGCGAGTGATGGAGGTGGGTACAATTAGTCTTCAAGTTGCAGCAGATCATTTCAGCAACTATAAAACTGGTTTCAGGTTATAGCAGACAGTTTCAGCAGCCAGGCCTGCAGAGAATTACATGGTGTCTCGACTGCTTTTTCCTGCTGGCTTCTTGACTCTGTTTTAGTTAGGTATGACAGGAATGACCCAATTCTATTATCAACTTTCACAATGATTAAGAACACAGAGTAAGGGTTTGAAACCTGATTGCACAACTTACTAGCTATATGACCTTGTCTGTTAACCATTCTGTTCCTCAGTTTCCTCATCCATAAAATAGACTTATAGTAACTTACAATAGCACCTACCTCATATACCCATAGGCTTGTTATAAGTATTAAACAAGTTAGTATTTACAAAGTGTTTGGAGCATTCCTGGCACACAGTAAGTGCTGCGTGATTTCTTGCCATTGTAATGAAATTATATCTCGAACAACAGCATAACATAGCATTCTAGCCACTTTAGAAGATTTGTTATTAATATAATATCCCAGGTCTTTTTGATCTACTTTGATCAAGAGGTTGTGAATGTCAAAGTGAGAATAAGGAAGAAGGGGTGTAGATGATGTTGTTAGAGATACAGAATGAGATGTAAGAAGGTAACGGGTGCTGGGAGTTGGCTAAGGATTCAGGAGGAGGGTCTGAAGGCCTGGCAAATGCACAGATATATGATAATGTAAAATCAGTAGAAACTTTAAAAAAATTGCTACCCTACCTCCAAATATGAAAGTAGAATACTGTTTCAGAATGACCTAGTTAAAAAAATACTACTAGACAACTTAATTATCTTAATGTCTCCAGGATCAAATATATTAAGAACTACCACCTCTAAGAAAGACCTAAAAACAAACAAGAAACGTATGACCCATTCCAAGTTGATGAGCTAAAGTTTACTTGGATGAACAGAGGTGATATTTCTCTAGTTCTGACGCATCCTTGAAATGAAGAGAGTGCATTCTGACAGGAATGAGACACCAGGTCCAATCCTCAAAGCAAATCTCATCTTCTTAGAGTCACCTTCACATTAAAAGCATGTCGGGAAGAAGCCAGGTTGGCTGGCAATGGAGAGGCCTCTGGGGCCTCTGGTCAGACATGAGCTCAGAGGACTGAGCTGTGCTCAGGTCTGAGGTGCAAGTAGATAAAGGGAGGCCAATAAGAAAATGATGTGATTTCATTTCCTTTGGATGTATTTTTCAGAATACCCAGGCCCACTCCCTCTCAAACTTGTACAGATGTCTGCCACGTACTCGCATTCAGACTTTTCCCTTTCGGAGGTGTGTGGAATACTGGAATACGTCCATCTCCTCCACCACCAATATTTCTACCATTCCAAGGGAATCTCAAAATGAGTCCTTCACTCCTGGATGTACATTTAAACTAATGTCTCTAGGCATGATCCATAGAACCACAGGCCCTCTACATCTTGAATAACTTGAGTTTACTAATTTAAAATGTATATTCCTGTGTCCCACCCACTTCAGGCCCACTGAATTATTACAGAACCTAACAGAAACCTTTGGATGTAATGCCTAGGAATCTGCAGTGAAACATGCTCTTGTGTTGGTTTTTTTGAATATCCCAAAGTTTGAGAAGTACTGAACCTTTTCTGGGATGCTTACTTTTTAAACCCTTTTTCTCACTCCTGGGACAAAAGGCTTTGGCAGCCGCCAACTCATTACCGATAGCAAAGCAGCAGCAATTAGGAAACGGTAGATTCGAGGTTTCAGCTTGAGGTTCCCGAATTACAAAGAAGAGCTTTGAGGAAGCAGTCTGGTGGGAGGCTGCTATATAAGGGATTTGAATTCAACCTGCTTGGACATACGAGCTTTGTTCTTAAACTTTTTGGTTGGTTGGTTTGAAGTGGATGAAGGGCGAAGAGAACTGACAGAGGAGCTATGATGAGGTGAAGGCCTTTCCGAGAGTCCTGTGACACAATCGCTGATTATCTCAGTGAAAAGGTCCCAATTGCTCTCATTAATTCCTAAGTGTTTTCTCAAAAGACAGAAAAGGAGTAGTAGGTAGAGCTTGTCCCCACAGGAATATAGGGTTTGTGTGTTAGGCGACAGGGCAAAGGTTCCAAGCCACTATCCTCTAAGCCAGGAGAGACGCTTCAGAGGCCTGTCTTCCTGGCTGCCCCAGGCCAGCACCCTCTGTCACTGGCAGCGCTGACTCACTGAACTTCCTGCTCCTTTCCCCAGCAGAGAGGGCTGACTCAGAGTCTGCACATGGGGTCCGCTTCCAAGTTATTCCAACTGGGCATATGCCTCTGCCATTCCCTGACTGTCCTTTGCCTGTGCCAAGGTTTCTGGGAAGAACAGGAAGTTCAGGGACAGCGGAAAATGTTTGGCAGATCCCCTGAGTCCAAAGCCAGGGCACCTGCTCCTGCCTGAGGGCAGAGAGGACTGGTAAGTAAAGCACTGGGGGCCCCAAAGAGGTGGGGACAACGTTAAGGGCACGAAGGACCTTCTTGTCAGTTGAATCCTCTACATAAAATCACCTGTAAGGAAAAAGTACATGTCCTCAAACTTCGGGGTGCATTAGATATCGTTAAAATCAATATTGCTAAAAATTTGGATCCCACGATACCACCCCCAGAGATTCTGACTCAGTAGGTCTGGAATGGGCTCCAGGAATTCGTGTGTGAACAGACTCTGAGGCTAGGGGTCCCTGGCTTGCACTCTGAAAAGCAACTCTCTGGCTTTGAGGCAATTGTTTCCCTCCAACTTCTCTTTCTTCTGCGAGGGTTTTTGCCTGCATAGATTCAGTGCTGGCCAGAAGGCAATAAGCGAGAGGGCCAAGAGTGAGGACCAGCACCTCCTTCTGAAGCATCTGGTAATTCCTTGGCTGGAGCTGGAGGAGCTGTGTTTATTACATAATAGATATAATAATGTCTATTATGCTGAAAAGTCCCTGAACTGGTCTGTGATCCGTTATTTATCAGAGAAACTGCAACAATCTCTGTTACTTTTGCCTATTGGCTACAAATCGGTTCTGGAAAATTCCAGTCATTCCAATCACCTGCCCTGGGAGATGTCACTGATTCCAAGTCAAGTCAGATGCACAATTCCAGATCTTGGCTGATTCAAGTGATGACCTTAGTTGCGTGCTTATAGTATGGTCTCATACTGAATCAAAACATCTAGTGTTTCACAGGCATCAGGAGAGAAAAGTAGTTATCTTCAAAATTACTTACTAAAAGCATAATGATAGGTAATAGGAAATTATATACATTCCTCTTAAAGAAACAGGACCAAGCTGATGCTAAATCTATTACGTTTTTGCCCATGCAAAAATATATGACAGGCACTGTGCCGGGCACCAGGAATTACCCTTATAAGCAAGAATAAATATGGTCCCCATCCTCAAGGATCAGTGAAATTTACTACAAATCTTATCTTACATTAATCATTGTCATAAACAAGCACAAATATGTTTACAGTTAAACTTAACATCTCTGCATTGCAATTCTCCCTCTAACATAAATAGTTTCTGTCTGTATTTAGTAGTTCATAAGAGTAGTTATAAGACAGTAAACTCTGAGGAAAAAAATATCCTTTAATTTTCTTAAAGCCTTGGAGTCTTTTTTTTTTTTTTTTTAAGTTTTTTAGAGACAGGTTCTCACTCAGTTGTCTAAGCTGGAGTGCAGTAGCATGGTCACAGCTTACTGTAACCTCAAACTTCTAGGCTCAAGCCATCCTCCTGCCTCAGCCTTTTGAGTAACTAGGACTACAGATGTGCACCACTGTGCCTGCCAATTTATTTATTTATTTATTTTTATTCTTGTATTATTTATTTATTTTTGGATACAGAGTCTCATTATGTTGCTCAGGCTGGTCTTGAACTCCTGGCCTGAAGCGACCCTCCCACCATGGCCTCCCAAAGGGCTGGGATTTCTGGTATGAGCCAGCACACCTGGCCTGCCCTGGAATCTTAATGCAACGTTTCTTAACTGTCTTCCATGACTAGAGGGAGCCTAATGAGACTCCACTGAAATTTTTAGTGATACTTCTGGTTAACAGACATTAATATAGCCAAGCAAGCCATCAGTTGTCAAAGAATGCTGAGATAAAAGTTCTAACTTGAGACACTCTGGCTATGTGGCTAGTCCTGTAGATGGAACTCAGGTCTGGGCCACTTAGGGCTTAAAAGCCAAACAACTCAAGAACTTTGGTAAAAGGAAAGTTAGCTTTATTCAAGAAGTCAGCAACCCGGGAAAGGCAGTGAACTAGGGTTCAAAGGACACTTTTCAGAATTGTGCCTCTAGGTCAGGGATTTTGAAGGGAAATTAAGAGAAATGAAGATCAAAACAGTCTTGCGAAATGTGAGCAGTTTCATTCAGGTGAGCAGTTAATCATTGCTTTCTTGGCGAACGTTTTATGACCTTCTGCAGGCGCCATCAGCCTATTCTTACAGGATGGTCAGCCCATTCCCAGAGCTGTTGGTCAGCATATTTTCTTTCCTTCTTTTTTTTTGAGACAGAATCTTGCTCTGTTGCCCGGGCTGAAGTGCAGTGTTACAGTCTTGGCTCTCCGAAACCTCCACCTCCCCAGTTCAAGTGACTCTCCTGCCTCAGCCTCACATGTAGCTAGGATTACAGGCGCACGCCACCACACCTGGCTAATTTTTGTATTTTTAGTTTAGAAAGAGTTTCACCACGTTAGCCAGGCTGGTCTCAAACTCCTAGCCTGAAGTGACCCCCCGCCTTGGCCTCTCAAAGTGCTAGGATTACACTTGTGAGCCACCGCACCCAGCCGGTATATTTTCTTTTATCTCTGTTGAAGGTCCTGTTTTATTTTTGAGGCTGTGTCTTGGGACTAATCTATGAACTCAAGTAAAACAATAATATTATTCAAACAAGCAAGCTTTTCTCTAACATGGAATTAATACTCTTAGAACCACATTTGCGTTTCTGGCACAGATAGATCATTTAATCTGTGATCTTCTCTTCTCTCACTAGGTAAAGTAAGATGACTTTTGCATGACATTTTATGAAACATTCACAAAATTAACTGAATTTGGTGTAACATTTCTGGCCGGGGTGGACTGTTGTTTTTCTTGATGGATTCCGCGGCTCTGGGGCTCCTTGGTCTCAGAATCTTCACTGCCTTGTGTTGCGAGAGTGAGAGCCGAGGGGACAGTGGAATTCATAGCTGTGCCAGTTTTTCCTCCGTTGGCTGAACTTTTAGAGGCTGAGTCAGTCACCCCTGTATTCTCACATGATGAGCCCAGAACAGACAGAATGTCATCCTGTGAGTGAAACTTGACTCACCTATGTGTACTTGCTCTGCACAGGAGAGAAAGCGCATGCAGAACTAGCCCTCCTTGAATTAATAGCATGGATAGGCAGTCTCGGTTGGTCAGTGTTTGAAGGTTTCCCCACATTTCTGTTTTAGGAGTTAAATAAAGGCTATCCACTCAATGTTTCTCAACGTATGGCTGCAGACCACATTCACTGAATTAGCAAGGGTGCTTATGTAAACTGCAGGGTCCTAGGCGACCTAGGGGATCAGAATCTCTAGGGCTTAGGACCTAGACATCAACATTTTTAAACAGGCTCCCTAGAAGCACTGCAGGATGCTCGACCCAGACTGAGAATGCTGAAATGATCAGCACTAGGGCCGTTGTTCAACCTCAACTTTGCTGCATGTTGGACTCTCTAGTGATCTTTTAAACATTCTAATGTCTCACTCCCATTCTCAGACATTAGGATTCATTAGGTATGTGGAGCAACCTGGGCATCAGGATTTTTCAGAACTCCCCAGACCATTCTAATGTGCAGCAAAGTTTAGGAACAGCTGCACTAGCACACGTCAATTTCATCTGCAAATCGCCTCAGATCTATTTCACCCCGGGCAAATAAAATTGGGGGCCGCTGTGCAGATGAGGATTTAAAAGCACTGATTTCTTTGTATGTTATTTCTTGTGTGTGATTATGGAGAAGGCAGTGAATTACCAAATGGGATACTAATTTAGGGACAAGGATATGGGTAACAAGAGATTTGCTCATATCAATATAATGGAGGAGTGTCTGTCTCTGTTCCTTATTGCTACTCCCAGAAACTGATTTTACTCTACCGTATCCTATTTTAGGCTCTTCCAACTGTGGTTTGTAACCCATTATGGGATTCTTAAATCAGGTTAATGGCTTGTAACCAGCATTTTTGGTGAAATGGAATGGAGAACACTAGAATCAAATCGAATCGAATTGAATCAAATAGGAGAAAGCACATCATGCCGCAGGGCCAATACCTGTTTTATGAACAACATATATCTTACTACATTCATGGTGGACAAAAAAAGCTGGTTGGCGTACTGCCCTGCATGAGGCTGTCACAATTGTCACAATGTGATTTCAGCCCTTTCTCAATCTCCCCCCTTGATTTTCCCAATTAACAGGGATTTCTAAACCTCTTCCACTGAATGGAAAGGACAGCTGTAGCTGAAGCTGGTGGCTTCATTCCATTCATTTGGAAAATACAGAAAAAAAACGAGCCAGGCACATTGCACCCCTCCTGAAAAAGTGTCATCCCTTTAAGAAGGGCTCAGAGGCTGAATGCACAACTTTCTCTTTCAGAAAAAAACTGGCATCAAACCCACTCTGCCTTCAAGTTTTGAGATGCAGAGCTTTTAGTTCCTCTGCTAATAGAGCCTCGTTTGAATACTCTGCTTGAAAGGCAAAAGACATCTGCCTCAACTTCAATCAAGGAAAAATAGACCAACTGTACAGCAGGCAGAATCCATGATGACTGGAATTTTGTCTATCAATGGATGTAATTAATCCTTTGGCTTGAGAGCAATAGAATTTTGTCCTAAAGTAGCAAATCCTGCTCCATCAAACCACAACTCAACTGGGAGTAAATGCAAACATGTGCAAACATGTATCTATATTGAGAGATAGATTTTACTCTGATTAGAAAGATGAAGGAGGGTTTTGGGGATAAGCAACATGAAAATTGCTGAGCAGAGCTGAGCCAGCCAGAAGGAAAAGCGATAGCAAGAGAAACTTAGGCAGATGCAACGGCAGGATAAAATAGCTATACCAGGGGGGTGATGGGGCCTGAGGGGAGCATGGCATGCAGACAGACAGGTACACGGGACCAAGAGGTGGGAGGACCAGCCCACTGAGAATGTTGCCAAACTGTAGCAAATTAGTAACTGTAATTAGCATAGCCTCAGCAATGACAATAATGATCACATTCTGAAAAACACTATTGGTCTCTGGGTAAAATGGCTTGAAGTCCCGAGAACGGTAACATTCCAATTCATAACAACTACTTTTGGAATGGACTTGACCAACAATCTATTTCTTTCAGTTGACCAACAACTTTGATTTCCAAAGGCGGAGTTACTTTGGTGAACCCTGAAAATCTGAGACAGGTCTCAGTTAATTTAGAAAGTTTATTTTGCTAAGGTTGAGGATGTGCCCCCATGACACAACCTCAGGTGGTCCTGATGACATGTGCCCAAAGTGGTCAGAACAGTTTGATTTTATACATTTTAGGAAGACATGAGACATCAATCAACATATGTAAGATAAACATTGGTTCAGTCTGGAAAAGCGGGACAACTCAAAGTGGGGAAGGAGTTTCCAGGTCAGAGCTAGCTAAAAGACAAATGGTTGCATTCTTTTGGGTTTCTAATTAGCCTCTCCAAAGGAGGCAATCAGATATGCATTTATCTCAGTGAGCAGAAGAATTACTTGAATAGAGTGAGAGGCAGGTTTGCTGGAAGGAGTTCCCAGCTTAACTTTTCCCTTTAGCTTAGTGATTTTGGGGACCCAAAATATTTTCCTTTCACACTCTTGATAAATAAGTGTGACCCTGTAAGGAATAACAAAAATTATTCTGCTTATATATTCTTAGAAGATACATTAATATCTCAGTGATCATCATTCATCTTTCACAGCACCTAGCAAAATACTCAATAAATTTGGGCTGAAAACAAAATTACCAGCTCTTCTTGCACTACTCCTCTTTCAATCTCTTGCATTAGTGTTTGCACCAAATAAACCCTCACTCTGCATATTTGCTTTCTTCTTAGAAGCTAAGGAAGGATGTGCTAGCACAATTTGATCCATACTTCTGAATAAAAAATAGCCAGAGATAAAGTTATTCTTTGGTCAAATGACAGAGATTGCAGCTAATGTATAAATGAGATCATTTTTTAAAGTTGCACTATAGGTCTCAAAAATATAACTGTCAGACAATTGATATGGGATATGTGAGAATAGGCCACAGGAAGTCTTTAAGCATAAAGCCAAGACAGATCAAGTTTATCTGTTAACTTCATCCAGTAAGATTTAACTGGCCAGGCACAGTGGCACACTGCTGTAATCCCAGCACTTTGGGAGGCCAAGGCGGACAGATCAGTTGAGCCCAGGAAGTTCAAGACCAGCCTGGGCAGCATGGTGAAACCCTACAAAAAATATAAAAATTAGCCAGGCATAGTGGCATGTGCCTGTAGACCCAGCTACTTAGGAGGCAGAGGTGGAAGGACTGCTTGAGTCCGGGAGGTTGAGGCTGCAGTGAGCCAAAGATCACACCACTGGACTCCAGTCTGGATGACAGAGAGATATTCTGTTCCATTAAACATTTTTTAAATTTAATCATGCTCTGCAATCCTTTAAAAAACAAAAACAGATTTTTTTACATCATGCAACAACTCTCAGATGCACTGAGAAACAAGAAGAGAACTACCAAGCTCATTTTTATTTTTTACTTCCAGGGAGAGTACCATTCTTCAGGCATGGAGAGAACCCTTCTAAGCTGATATAAACAACCCGAGTGTTATCTAAAACTAGTCTCCTGTTGGTAAATATTGGCTTTGTAGTTGTTGCTTTGTTTATTTCAAATCCTGAATAAACAACCTTCAGTTTGTGGGACAGTGATTTTCAAACACCACTATATGTCAGAAGTTTCTGCACAGCTCGGTAAACATGCAACTGCCTAGACCCAATTCTATTAAATCACCCAGGAAGATTTAAAAGAATGCTGATGCCTGACCTTATCCTAGATCAATTGAATCAGAATACCTAAGGATAAGACCCAGGCATTGGTATTTTCTAAAAGTACCCACATGAGATTCTGAGGTGCAAACCTGGGTTAAGAACTCCTGTCCTACTGAGTCTGATTTAATAGTCAGGGTTGGGGTCCAGGCCTCGCCATATTTAATAGATGTCACAAGTGATTCAGACCTATGGCCTTTGGATCTTATTCTTAAAAACAATGGCCTAGCTCACATCAAAGATCTAGATCATGCCAAAGCTCTATGAATTGATGACTCTCAGAATGGGCACAGTTCGCTTCTCCTTTGACTTTTTTTTATTGTAACACTACCTCTTAAATAAAATTTGGCCTGCATCATAAGGAGGGAGGATTACTTTATTTATTTATTAGAGATGAAGTCTTGTGATGTTGCCCAGGCTGGTCACAAACTCCTGGCCTAAGTAAGTACTCCTCCTGCCTAGGCCTCCCAAACTGCTGGGATTATAAGCACGAGCCACTGCACCCGGCAAAAGGATTACCTTAAATAGGACAACCAGATTCGTTAACTGATTACAAATGGTTAAAGATAGAAAATGTGTTATATTAGGGCAAAGGTTGATTTTCATCTGCATGTAGTATCAGAATTCCATAAGCAAATAATTGCATTTTTGAGAAAAAAAAAACCTCAAAAATTAGTATCTAATAAAAATCAGTTTTAGAAATAAGCTTTAATTCAGAAAACACTATTTATATTAAATCATAATTAACATTTAAAAGCTACTTAAATAGCCAAGGGAGTAGATACCAGGAGAGTCATTGCAGCATTATTTTTAAGCAGCAAAATAATCAAAAACAACTTAAATGTCTTAAAATGTCTATTCAAAAGGAAACTTGCTAAATAAAATATTATATACAGTTAACTATAAATTAATGTTAATCTATAGAGAGCAGACATTAAAAAGAATGCTGCTGTTCTCTCTATATTAATTTTTTTAATCTTCAAGATATATCTGAAAAACAGAAGCCAATGGAAGATACGTAAGTAGTATAAAGCCATTTGTATTTTTAAAAATAGGTCTGTATGAAAATCTACGAGATTTCTCTGGAAAGATGCACAATAAATGGATCATCGTGATTTCCTCCAGGGAGGGAAACTATGTGGCTGGGAAAACGAGGCTTTCTCCACGAATAGTCCTTTGCTCCTTTGGGATTTTTGTACCATTTGAATTATTCAATCAAAATTTTGAAAAATAAAAGGTCAACTGTAAACTCTAAGTTTTAAAGTGCATCTTTATGCAAGCAAACCTTGGTATATAGTAGGCATTCAATAAATGTTTGTTGATTAAATAAACCTGTTACCTTATTCCTCTTCTATTATTCAGTCACTCAATCTCCTCTTCCCTTGGTGTTCGGGGAGGGAGGAGCAGGCAAAAGATAACTAAAGTTTCACATAATCTGCCTTAGTGCTTTTGCGGGTGCTAAGTGTGTGCCAAGCTTGACGCTAAATAATGTATTGACATATGTACATCATCTCAGGTAATTCTACAACATCCCTGTGAAGCAAGTATTAACTCTCTTTTACAGGTGAGAAAACTGAGGCTTAGAAAGCTCACTGCAAGCTCAAGCAAACTGCATTTTATACACACACATTTGTGCATGCATACACACATGCACACACACACAAAGAAACCCTTTTTTTGGAGACAGTCTCACTCTATTGCCCAGGCTGGAGTGCAGTGGCACAATCTCGGCTCACTGCAACCTCCGCCTCCTGGGTTCAAGCAATTTTCATGCCTGAGCCTCCCCAGCAGCTGGGATTACAGGCATATGCCACCATGCCCAGCTAATTTTTGTATTTTTAGTAGAGATGGGATTTCACCATGTTGGCCAGGCTCGTCTGGAGCTCCTGATTTCAACTGATCCACTCATTTCGGCCTCCCAAAGTGCTGGGATTACAGGCGTGAGCCACCATGCCTGGCCACAAAGAAACACTTCTAAAATACATGCAAAATGGTATGAGGACTATGAAGATTAATATATACTCTTTGCCCTTCAAAAGGGTCATAGGTGAGGGAAATATTTATGTGTGATATTACCATGATGCAAGCCAAGAGTGATACCATGTGGGAACTTTAAAAGGAAGAAATCCCCCAGGAAAGAGAAGGAAGGACTCAAGGAAGCCTTCACAGAGGAGGACATGATTAAGTAGGACTTGGAAAGGAGAGATCAGGAGAAAAGTCATGTAAATCATCTGTTCAGCACTATGCCAAGTGCTTTGTATACACTCATATTTTATTATTTTAATCATAACAATTCTAAGTATTATGGTTCCCGATTTTAGATGACTAAACCAAAACCTAAAGAAGAAATTTCCCCAAATGTTCTAGTTCACATTTAATGTCTCCTTACTCCCTACTGGCCTCCGCTATCAGGGATTTTATATAACTTGTGGCTGTGCATGCATACGTATGTGTGCACACACACACACACACATTCCCTAACTCTAATGCTAGTATAAACTGCTTGAGACAGGAACCTTTAGTCCATATTTCTTTAATATCCCCTTATTATATGCTTACATAGTAGATGCTGAAATATGGCAACATATTAGTGCCAAACTAAGTCTGTATAACTACCCATGTTTACTTTTTTTTTGTAAAGGTTTTATGACAGCAGATGAAAGGAAATTATTCAACCACCTCAAATCTCCTCATCTGAAATACTGGGTTCCATTCATCTGGTTTGGAAATCTTGCAACTAAAGCCCGGAACGAAGGTAGAATCAGAGACAGTGTTGATCTGCAATCATTGATGACTGTAAGTATATCATAAACCATAAGAAAAAGATGCTAATTAGAGACCAAGAGGGACCTGGATATAACACATTAGACCAGGAAGAGTCAGCTTAGTTCAGTCCTGGTTCCAAAGGAACTGGAAAGATTGAACCAGTGTCAGAACCCTCAGCATGCAGGAGAGAGGTGGCACACAGGTTAAACTCAGGCTGCTTGGAAATGGTTGCTTGGAAGCTACATTTTAAACAAAATCATGCTTTCTAATAGGCTCTGTAAGAAAGTATTCCTTGATTGATTAGCTAAGGGTCGCCAAGGGCTCAGAAGGCTATGGTGCCCGTGTGGCATATTTGCCATCCCTGGATCCAGAATCGTAGAATAAATTCTGGAGGAGAAATAAACCTTCCCAGACATTTCCCCAAAATTGGAATATCACAAGATTAAGTCAGTAAGTAAAATAATATTTTCATTAAACAAAATAACCCTGAATTCATCTGAAAAAAAAAACAAATTTATGTAAGGGCTAGATATATTTGTGCCATGACAGTCCTCTGCCTGGATTGGGCTAATGGGAATGAATTATTTAAAAATAGTGCCAGATTAATGTGAATTCTTTTCCCTAGTCTTACATAATAACTTGTATGAAATAGATTTTAAAAAATCAAAGAATCCTGCCCTTCCTGCTTCAGAGAGAGATTTTCTATCAATATGAGTGTTATAAAGTCTCCATTCATGGGAGGAAACAGGTATAATTATATCTCTTTTCTAAGATCTATAATAAGCATGTTTTAAAATGAGAAAAACAAAAAAATTGCTTTCCAGATTATCTACCAAAGTTGACAAAAAATTACTTATTTAAAATACCATTTCCTTATCATCATGACTTTGGGCCAATATACATGTTGAAAATTATAGGTTCAATAGAATGGTGGAGAGGGATACTTTTATGAAGTCCTTTTTTGTTTTGGAAATAGAGTGTCATTCTGTCCAGGCTACGTGCAGCACAGTGGCACGATCATGGCTCACTGCAGCCTTGACCTCTCGTGCGCAAGTGACCCTCCCATCTCAGCCTCCGGAGTAACTGGGACTACAGGCATGTGCCACCAAGCCCAGATAATTTATTTACTTTCTGTAGAAACAATGTCTTTCTATGTTGCCCAGGCTTATCTCAAACTCCTGCCTCAGCCTCCCAAAGTGCTGGGATTATAGGCATGAGCCACTGCACCTGGCCGTGACTTATTTTAATACTTTTTTAATGTCCAAATATACTCATCAATGAACACATTGTTCCAATGATATTCATTGATTGATTGTCATTCTTAGAACTTTCCTTTTGAGTATCCTTGGGAACCAATTTACTAGACTAACAGTCAGTCCTGTTGTTTTACAGACATATTCATAAAAGACATGCTCACATTCTGAATCCCAGTAAATACTTATTACCAAAGCTGTCATCTTAGTAAATCATGTTAGATCTGTTTCTGGCTTAGGAAATGAATCGATTCCGCTCTTGGTGCAGCCTCTTATTCGGTTATGACTGGGTTGGGATTCCGCTGGTTTACACCCAGGTAAGAAATACTTTGCACGGAATTCTTTATCTCTACTCGCCCACCTTGGCACTGTAGCTTCACTGTGGGAGGCCAGCACTGTCCCCTCACTCCGGTCTCTCTCTGTTCCAGGTTGTCACTCTTGCTGTCTATACCTTCTTCTTTGCGTGCCTGATTGGACGCCAGTTTTTGGATCCCACCAAAGGCTACGCAGGGCATGACTTGGATCTTTACATTCCAATCTTCACCCTCCTACAATTCTTCTTCTATGCAGGATGGCTTAAGGTAGCCAATGGTCTCAGGGGCCCACTTTGTTATCTGTTATGCTCCAGACTCTCCACACTGATCCTTTACTGAGTCTTTAGCAAATCACTCGTGAGTGAGTCAAAGGTAGATTTAACACGTAATAGCTCAGCAATGTTATCGCTTTTCTGCCAGGGATTCAAGTGACAGGGATATAGTCAGTACTGTCTGAAGCAGCTCATTTGTGCAAAGAGATTAGAAGAACACTCTTTTATGGCTATTGATTCTCTTTTAAGTCTCTGTGTATTCCCATTAGGATTACATTATTGTAATTACTAAAGTAATAAGTGTACCTGCATTGATATTATATACCACAATAAGCAACTAGGCAGAGTAAAAGAGTAAACAAGAAGCCTTGTAAATCAGACTTAACCATTAATATTGTAGTAGAATCTTGGTTCTGCTCAACTCTATAGTTATTGCAGTTCCCTGAAATTCTGCTAGCTGTCCCACAACATTAAATGTGCCCCATTTTTAAAATCAGAACTGAGACTCAGAAAAGAATTCATCAGAATCAAAATCAGAAACACCAGAAATAATGACAACATGGTTTGCCAGGAAATTAAACAGGTTCAGGCTGTGAGAATGGCTTGTCTAATTTTCTGTGTAGAATTTTTCTTGCTCTCCCTCCCTTCACCACCACCTCCTCAGATGTATGCGTGTAAATATCAGAGACCTGATTCTTCCATCACCTCTATAAACTTCCAAATGTAAAGTATGCAATAGAAAAAAATCATGACAGTGGCTTCATTAAGTTCATTGAAATGTAATGATGGGATGAAGATGATGTTCATAAAGTAGAATTTTTGTCTGGGCACGGTAGCTCATGCCTGTAATCTCAGCACTTTGGGAGGCTGAAGTGGGTGGATCATGAGGTCAGGAGTTCGAGACCAGCCTGACCAACATGGTGAAACCCCAGCTTTACTAAAAATACAAAAATTAGCCAGGTGTGGTGGTGCGTGCCTGTAATCCCAGCTATTCAGGAGACTGAGGCAGGAGAATTGCTTGAACCAGGGTGGCGGAGGTTGCAGTGAGTTGAGATCACGCCACTGCACTCCAGCCTGAGTGACAGAGTAAGACTCCATCTCTAAATAAATACATAAATAAATAAAGTAGAATTTTCAAATGTTTGGCCTTCCAAAAAGCCATACGTTGTCAAGTCGTGATGATGTCTTCAGGTTGCAGTGAAATTTTCCCTGCGTAAGTCTTTCCTTTCATTGATTTGAATCTTAACCAAGAAAAATAATATGTTGACATTTTAAATTATACTCTAAAGAGTAAAGGCCTTACAAATGGAAGCATTTTTAATCATATTACCATGATTCTTAATGATTTCTACCTGCTTAAGAGCAAGAAATCACAAGTCATTAGTCAATGACTTTCATTTCCCATTAGAGGAAAAAGTAAACGTTAGCTTTATGAATATAAAATCATCACAGTGGCACAAATACTCAATCATTCTCAAAAAGTACTTTTCATCCTTTCCTGAGTTCCACTGAGCTTTTTATTCTTTGTTTTGTGTCCATGTAAGGTGCTTGACCAGCCTGTAAAGAGCAGATAACGGTTCCTTCCTTCTGACATGCTTTCTAAAATATTAACACACTTTTCCTTTACGAAATGTTTTAAGTCAGGCATGGTGGCTCATGCCTGTAACCCCAGCACTTTGGGAGTCTGAGGTGGGAGGATTGCTCAGGAGTTCAAGACCAGCCTGGGCAACGTGGCGAAATCCCATCTCTACAAAAAAATGCAAAAATTTAGCCAGGTGTGGTGATGCATGCCTGCAGTCCCAGCTACCTGGGAGGATGAGGTGGAAGGGTCGCTTGAGTCCAAGAGGCCAAGGCTGCAGTGAGCCATATTCACACCACTGCAGTCCAGCTGGGTAACAGAATGAGACCCTATCTAAAATAAAATAAATCTTAAAAGACAAAATATTAAAAGGCACAATCTTAGCTCCATTAAAAGATAGGCAAAACTGCTGGGCGCAGTGGTTCATGCCTGTAATTCCAGCACCTGGGAAGCCAAGACGGGTGACTCACCTGAGGTCAGGAGTTCGAGACCAGCCTGGTCAACATGGTGAAACTCCATCTCTACTAAAAATATAAAAAATTAGCAGGACATGGGGGTGGTCGCCTGTAATCCCAGCAACTCAGGAGGCTGAGGCAGGAGAATCACTTGAACCCAGGAGGCGGAGGTTACGGTGAGCCGAGATTGTGCCATTGCACTCCAGCCTGGGAGACAAGAGCAAAACTCCACCTCAAAAAAAAAAAAAAAAAAAAAGATAAGCAAACCGAAACACCAATGGATTGTGCCTCCATTTCTAAACAGCTTTTTTATCTCAACAATTAGGATATTTATAAATCTTTTCAACGTGTAGAAAAGCCATCTTAACCTTGAGAATAGTATATTACTCAGTTACTTGCTGAAAATGCAGCCCCCAGTGAAGAAAAAGATATATTTTGAGATTATTAATTCAGAAACATGCGTGCCATTTTGTCAATTTAATGCAGACTATGATAATATATGCAGGATTGATCATATAAAAATGAAAATCTAGATAGAATTCAAAAAGATTTCAGGACTCAATCAGCACCCTTAATTAATCTACGCAAATCTCCAGGCAAGAAAGGACAGATAATATTGATCAAATATTTAAAGATATGTAATAATAGCTACCTAACCTTTTCCTGGCAGGAAAACTAACTTACTGGATAAGGGTAAATCCTTTAGGGTAAAACTAAGTAAGCCTCAATTTCCAGCTTTAGGACTTACTAGCTCTCTGACTCATTTACTTAGCAATTATGTTCAGTAATTTGAAAGCTCGGCCAGGCACAGTGGCTCACACCTGTAATCCCAACGCTTTGGGAGGCCGAGGAGGGCAGAACACCTGAGCTCAGGTGTTCGAGACCAGCCTGGCCAACATGGTGAAATCCCATCTCTACTTAAAAAAAAAAAAAAAAAAAATTAGCTGGACATGATGGTGTTTGCCTGCAGTCCCAGCTACTCAGGAGGCTGAGACAGGAGATCGCTTGAACCTGGGAGGCGCAGGTTACAGTGAGCCAAGATTGTGCCACTGCACTCCAGCCTGGGTAACAGAATGAGACACAGTCTCAAAATAAATAAATAATTAACTGTGAAAGCCTCTTATATTATTTTCTTTAATTGTGATTTAAGTCTTCCTTCACTGTTTAACCTTCTCCCTGTGTACATTTTGTCTTGTCATCTGGGCCCTGTAAACTCCCTGGAAACATAGCCTGTGTATCCTTCAGAGTGCCTTGCAAATTGTTGGTGCTCCTTCACTATTCAGTCATTTGATTTGGCTCCTAAATAGGACATGGCTTCCCCTGATAGGGCCTGCATTGGCGCTAGTTGAATGTCCGGATCCCTTTGGAGAGCATACCTGTGAAAGTGCATCATGAAGGTGTACCTATGAAGATGTGATTTGCAAATCACGTCTTGCTTGCTAATAAGTATCTGGGTAGAACAATCTACTCCCCTCTACTCTTCATATTATGAAAGTCACAAAAGGAAGCAGAGAGGAAAACTGGAATCATCTTCAGTCTCTATTCTTAGTCTTCAGAGGTATCATGATGGGTTTATTTTATCTTTTCAACTACAGGTAGCTGAGCAGCTTATCAACCCTTTTGGAGAAGATGATGATGATTTTGAAACTAATTGGTGCATTGACAGAAATTTGCAGGTTAGAGGAATTTTTCTTTCTTTTTCAAATGTTAATAATAAATCACTTGTGATATTTCAACTCTAAGCAGATTTTAGACGCACAAGTGAAGGCCTTCACCTTGTTCATTTGTTTCGAGCCCTTACTCAGCTGTTAAATAAATTCAAACATCTCACAGTAGATCTCAATGTCAGTCTCTTAGGGAGACCACATAATGCCTAGGTCACTCACTTTGTCAAAATGGGATTCCAGAGGATTAATCATTTATTCATGCATCACTTTGTCAAAGCCAAGAGGAGAGATCACCATAGCGCTAAGCAGTATAGACTTGTTGATGTTTTTCCAAACAAAGAAATGAATAAGAAACCAGGGCATATAAGAAGTGATGTCAAGTAAAAATGTGTTTACGGGGTTAACAGAATGAAAGTTGGAATCTTCACCTTCCTGTAATATTTGGGGTTAAGCGGATGCTATCAGGTGAAACAACACCGTAATTATGAGCAAAGAATAAAAAGATGTCTCCTCTCCCTCCAGGTAAGAGGCAGCTCCACTCTGGAGCATGTGGCTTAATCCCAGAGTGTGGGAGGCTTTAAGCCCCATTTACCCTCACTGCCAAGTGCTCTTGAGCAGTAAACAACAGATACAACTCTCTGCGGTAGCTGTGGTCACGGCAAATGTGAACTATAGACATTTGTATATTCACTCACTTAGACTGTGCCCTGGCTCACCCTAATGCTCATCTGCCCACAGGAATTTCTTTTTATTTAATTTACATCTGAGTTATTCTAACAATATAACAATGATTTTAGGTCTCTCTTTTAGCTGTGGATGAAATGCACATGAGCTTACCCAAGATGAAGAAGGACATTTACTGGGATGATTCTGCGGCTCGCCCACCATACACATTGGCAGCTGCTGACTACTGCATTCCCTCATTTCTGGGGTCAACAGTCCAGATGGGGTAAGTGCAGTTTTAAAAAGTCTCCAATATTTTCCAGCCTGAGCAACATAGTGAGACCTTGTCTCTACAGAAAAATAAATAAATAAAAATTTAAAGTAGCCAGCTGTGATGGCACCTGTACTCCTAGCTACTTGGGGAGGCTACAGTCGGATTAAGCCCAGGGATTCAAGGCTACAGTGAGCTGTGATTGTGCCACTCCACTCCAGCCTGGCCAACAAAGTGAAACCCTGTCTCAAGAAAAATAAATAATTAATTAAAATTAAAATTAAGGGCAGGCATGGAGGCTCACACCTGTAATCTCAGAACTTTGGGAGGTTGAGGCAGGCAGATCACGAAGTCAGGAGATTGAGACCATCTTGGCCAAAATGGTGAAACCCTGTCTCTACTGAAAATACAAAAATTAACCAGGAGTGGTGGTGGGCACCTGTAATCTTAACTACTCAGAAGGCTGAGGCAGAAGAATCGCTTGAACCTGGGAGGTGGAGGTTGCAGTGAGCCAAGATCTCGCCACTGCACTCCATCCTGGGCGACAGAGCAAGACTCTGTCTCAAAAAAAAATTAATTAAAATAAATATCTACAATATTTGGGAAATGAGCAGACAGATCATTGTTCTAATCTTTGTACCTTTTTTTGACATTTTTTCTACCTGGGCTTAGTATTTAAGTCAGTATCTGTTTAGTGGTTTTAACATAGCAATCACCCCTATGTATCATGAGCCTTAAATAAATGAGTTGAGGCCCAAAGTAAATCAGGCACAGTTCTAGAATAATTTTATTAAGTCTGATCATGTATTTGATATCGGAGAAGTGTGTGAATGTGGGAGAAGTTTCAGTATATTTGCTGAAGGCCAATGCCACAGTTTCCAAGTAAATTAAAGATAAAAACACAAATTTAGAAAGAAACTCTCCACTCAAAAACAAAAAAAAACTATAGCAAAAGAGGAAACTTCTGTGGAATTTTTCTTATAATTCTTGGCAAGACTGTGGCTCATTGTTCCCTGAGGTTTGCTCTAAGCGGATTCGCGCAGTGGGTTCACATCCCGTGGTTGCCACCTGTGACCCTTCTTTCCCTCCTCCCTAAAGTGGCCTGCCCTCCTCCTTCCACTTTCAGGAGATCTCGCTCCAACCCTATTCCCGCTGAATGTCTCCTAATCCCCATCAATGATGGTCTGTGGCATTCCTCTTCCAAAGGGGCCTCTGAGGCTGAAAACCTTTCAAGACCCAAATAAATGGAAGACTGAAAGTGAATTTCAGTAGTTGTGGTAAATAATGAGAAAGATTTAGGAGCCAGGAGATTTGCCTTGTTGCCTGCAAAACACATCTTAGAGAAGGTTGCCTACTCCAGGCTAGACTTGCTTCTGCTTCTATGCAGCCTTCTAAATCCAGACCCACCCACCCAGGGCTCCTTCCAGGCCAGGGAACTCATCCCTGCCCCCAATATATTCTCAGTGTCCATGGCTAGTAATCACTTGCATGCATGTCTCAGCCTTTGGATACCTTCTGCAGGGGCAGAGCTTCATGGACATCCAGCAATCTTCTCAATTTTCAGAATTAATAAGAGCTGTTTTTCTGTGAGTTTGATTTTAGATAATTAAATATGCCTTATCTTTCTCCTCACTGCCACCATTGATTAATGCAAAGTACTTGAAGATTTAACTTGAAAAGAGACCAACAATGTTGGTAGAATCAGGGCATCATTGTGATGGCTCTATTTAGACAGCAGATCTCCACACGCTCTATTTCTAACCTTCAGAGTTGTTCTTGCCTCACGGTTAAGATGATTTTTTGAAGGTCTCAAGATTTTTATCCTGATCTACATATTCATCCTAATCATCAAAATTCTGCAGATTACTACATAAATGTCCACGTTCCTTAGAAAATATTAAAACACATGTTTCTCCTGTTTCTAAATACAGAAACAGAATTAGGGATTGATAAGATCTCAGAGAAAATTTCTTCCCCAAAAGATTACTGGGAAGATTAGATGAGATTGTAAACATTAAAATGTTCCAGATAAAACAAGAGAGCATGACGATTATTATCACCTAGTCAAGTCTTATTTGTGGTTGTCAAACTGAAGCAGAGAAAGATTAAATAAATTTAGGCTATTTTTCATATTAAACTTATCCTGGAAATTTAGGATAGAAAATAAAACAACTGAGAGAAAACCAGGAGGTACAATATTTAAAAGTGCAGCAAAAAATTATCAATTGTCAGGGAGAAGCCCTCCAACTAAAATGGCCTATTCACCAGCAGAGTGGAGAGAGGAACAAAGGCCAGAATCTATTGTGAGAGTGTTTTGTGAGAGGTTTAACTGGATCTGCTAAAACCAATTGATCAAAGAAACAATTAGGCAAAAGCTCACTTGATCTTGATGTTCTATATGAATGAGGACCATTTCAGTGGGCCACAATCCAGGAAAATTTACTGCAGGAACATAGGAGATTGGAAGCCCTGAGTTGATAGAAACGTCCCCCTTTGGATCTATTAGTGTCTATTTTTCCTTTGATTGTGGTATTAGACAAAATGTTTCTGGTTGCCTATGACAGAAAACCAAACTCAAACTTTCTTAAGCAAAAAGAAGTTTACAGTGCCACATCCAGAGACAAGCCTGGCTTTGGGTGTCACTGGATCCAGAGGCTCAGAGAATGTCACCAGGACGACTCACTGTTGCCCGTCTCTCTCAGGTCTGCTTTTCTCTCCACCGGCTCAGTGTTCAGGCAGGCTCTCACGTCCTGAGGGCAAAATGGCAACTTCAGGCTTACAATGTACCTTCTCAGCTAACCGGTGGTAAAAGAACATCTCTTTTCCAACTCTTGAAACTGAAGCGCTGGATTTCCTATGACTGACTGTGCTTGGTTCACATATCCATTCCCAAACTAATTACTATCAACAGGGAGACAATATTTTGACTATTAGTGGCTGGTTTATATGTCCATCTTTGAGCGAAGGGTTACAGTCAGCCCCATCCAACCATATGGAGTATGTGATGTCCCAAGAAAAATCAGGGTGTTATTATCAGGAAGAGGGTGAATAGTTTCGCTGGGCTGGCAAAAACAATAGATGCCATCTAAAATCATAGAAGATAATTCCCTAAGCAATGAATGCTTCCCTCACCAAATACAAGGTCAATGTCAAATGAGTCACCTGACTGAGGCTCAGGGGAAGGGGAAGGCAAAAGTTAAGAAATGTTGTGGCACAGGTGTCTCTGTTGGTGCTGACTGAGCCAACGAACTCTTTGCATGAGAGTGAAAGTCCCATGTCAAGAGGCTATAGACACAAGCATTCCATTCCATAAAAGTACCTGCTGCTTGATGACCACATAAATCCTCTTCTGGATGAGATTTTTTTCTTTTCTTTTCTTTTCTCTTTCCTTTTTCTGAGACAGAGTCTCAGTCTGTCACCCAGGCTGGAGTGCCGTGGCGTGATCTTGGCTCACTGCAACTTCCACCTCCTGGGTTCAAATGATTCTCCTGCCTCAGCCTCTTGAGTAGCTGGGACTGCAGGCGCATGCCACTACGCCCAGCTAATTTTTTGTATTTTACTAGAGATGGGGTTTCACCGTGTTAGCTAGGATGGTCTCGATCTCCTGACCTCATGATCAGCCTGCCTCGGCCTCCCAAAGTGCTGGGATTATAGGTGTGAGCCACCGGGCCCTGCCGTTTTTCTTTTTTTCTTATTCCCTTTAAAGTGTATGTTCCCTGCATATTTAATTCAGAAATCAAATTTTCCTTACCTTTTCACATCAATGTTTTGGGTTTGTAGCCACATTTCCCATAATCCAGATATTCTAAAATCAAAGCAACGCCCTTCAAGAACAGAGCAAAAGTACTACTCTCCAAAGCCAACCTACGAGATCTCCTGCCTCGCAGCCAGCACATTCAGCAGCACTGTTCAGTCAGCATACTGTTCATTTCCACTTCAGAAGGACACGCCTTGGAGACAAGGTCTTTATTCTCTATATTAAGGAACACGTTCAAAACATGGCCCTATTTTCTGCGTATTTACTAAACATACATAACTCAAATAAATTAATTTTCTCTCTTTCTATCTTAAGAACAAATTTAAAATGTATTTTCCCTTGGACCCTCACATACAGAATGCACTCATTTATTTATTCAGGTAAATTTTTTTCAGGGCCTACTATGAGGTAGGTTCTATGCCAGATGCTAGAGGTAGTCAAAAAAAGAAAAGAAAAAAACACCTCCTAAGCGCACAGACATAAGGAGAAACAAGTGACAATACAATGTGGTAAATGCTACAGTGCAGAAATGCTCAGCCTTGCGGGAACACACGCAGTGAAGATACACTTCACCCAGCCTGATGAAGCAGAGAAAGCCTCTTGGAGTCGGGGACTCTAATATGCATCTTTAAGAATGAGTTAGGAGGCCGGGCGTGGTGGCTCACACCTGTAATCCCAGCACTTTGGGAGGCTGAGGCAGGTGGAACACTAGAGGTCAGGAGTTCAAGACCAGCCTGGCTAACATGATGAAACCCTGTCTCTACTACAAATACAAAATTAGCCGAGCATGGTGGTGCAGCCTGTAATCCCAGCTACTCAGGAGGCTGAGGCAGGAGAATTGCTTGAACCCGGGAGGCAAAGGAGGTTGCAGTGAGCCAAGATAGTGCCATTACACTCCAGCCTGGGCAACAAGAGCGAAACTCCAGCTCAAAAAGAAAAAGAAAAAAAGAACGAATTAGGAGCCAGCGCACAGATAGGATTGAGGGGATTCCACAGAGGGCACATTTCAGGCCAAAATGGGCAAAGATGGAAATGATAAATAGTGTACGCAGAGTAACAATTTGATAGACAAAGCAGAAGAGCCAAGAAATGAATCTGGAGAGGAGGCAAGGACAGAAGATGAAGGATTTTATAGGGCGGGTAAAGGATTTCAGCCATTATTCAAAGCTATTAAATAACAGGTTCACATTGCTGCTTTAGAGAGATTAGCCTGGCGGCTGGCAGAAAGACGGAGAGCTGAGGATAAGACCACAGCAAGAGTTAGCAGGCTGTTGTCGTTTAAACAGAAGAGGATAAGGGCCTGAGGTAGGTGTATCACAAGGGATGTAGACAGTAGAGATGATAGAAGGGACAGATTCAAGAAAGGAGAAGGAGTGAAGAACGGTAATAAATCAAAGATAACAGAAAGGTAAGGGTGGGAGCTGCTCTAAGGAAAAGATTATGAGCTCTCTGTTTTGCATGTGTTTCATTCGAGACCTCTGTGGGCAATTCACATGGAGATGGCCAGCAGGCGGTGAGTCCAGAGATGGAGGATGCATTTTACTGATATCAGTACATAGAATCAGAGTGGGTGGGAGCACCCAGAACAGTGTGAAGGAAGCAGAGCAGAATAGGAAGCGTAGAATACTATCACTGAAAGGGTGGTCAGAGGAAAAGGGTAGTCAGAGTAGGAATGGTCGATATAGATTCGGGGTAACCCAGAAAATGCCCTGCCGAAAGGCCAAAGGTACAAAGTTTCCTAATAAAGCCTGAAAAGCATGCCACAGGTTTTGCATGTTAGGGTCATCAGAGTCTTAAGTGAGCATACAGGGCAGAAATTAAACTACAGTAGGTTAGAAGTGATTGACAGGTAAGAAGGTCAAGATTGCCATTGTAAGCTGCTTTTGAAAAATAATTTTATTATCGAAAACTTCAAACGGGGCCAGGCACGATGGCCCACGCCTGTAATCCCAGCACTTTGGAGGCCAAGGCAGGCAGATCACTTGAGGCCAGGAGTTCAAGACCAGCCTGGCCAACATGGTGAAACCCCCATCTCCACCAAAAATACAAAAATTAGCCGGGCATAGTGATGCATGCCTGTACTTCCAGCTCTTTGGGAGGCTGAGGCAGGAGAACTGCTTGAACCCAGGAGGGGGAGGTTGCAGTAAGCCGAGACTGTGACACTGCACTACAGTTCAGGCAACAGAGCGAGATCCTGTCTCAAAAAAAAAAAAAAGTTTAAGCAGATCCAAAGGTAGAAAACAAGCTGTGATAAAGCTCCATGTACCCATCACTCACTTCAATGATCAAGTCATGGCCAGTCTTATTTCGTTCCCCACCCGCCTTTATCTTCCCTGCCATTTGATCATGGTAAAGCAAATAGACCATAATACCATGTTCATACTTTAAAAACAAAAATAAAACAAAACCAAAACACATATAATTCTTCAATTCATTAAGTATCCATAGACTATTTTTTTGAGAAGTCTGAATTGACAAGGTAAACAGACCAGACAGTATCCGCTAAGACAGGGACTCTGATCTGTTTCCCCCCTTAATTCAGATTTCCAGGGATGGCTTTTTTGTTTTGTCTTGGGTGACGCTAATGCCATATTTTTTTACTTGCTTTATTTTTTTTGTTTTTTGTTTTTTGGGTTTTTTTGGAGATAGAGTCTCTCTCTGTCGCCCTGAATGGAGTGCAGTGGTGCGATCTGGGCTCACTGCAACTTCCTCCT
Organism: Cacajao melanocephalus; assembly: GCA_963573385.1. Taxonomy (NCBI): domain Eukaryota; kingdom Metazoa; phylum Chordata; class Mammalia; order Primates; family Pitheciidae; genus Cacajao; species Cacajao melanocephalus. The sequence goes on along the minus strand of CAUYLG010006238.1, from coordinate 18,751 downwards.
GCCGGGTTCAAGCAACTCCCCTGCCTCAGCCTACCAATTAGATGGGATCACAGGCATGCATCACCACACCTGGCTAATTTTTGTATTTTTAGTAAAGACGGGGTTTCACCATGTTGGACAGGTTGGTTTTGAACTCCCGACCTCAGGTGATCCGCCTGTCTTGGCTTCTTTAGAGTTACCTTCAGCACTTGCACTGAATTTCACTTTGCTGCTGTACCCTGGCCTTGTTCGGACAGAGCGATTAAGACTTCCTCTGGTGTTTACCGTAGTGCTGTCCACTGTGTGACTTAGCATCCCTTTTAGCGGAGGACCCACAGGAAGAAATCTATTTCAGACATCGGTGGGCAAATCTTACACTGTTTATCTTACAAACTTTATAATTTTATAATTAATGATGGTTTCCTTTTCATTTTGGCTGCTGGAAAGTTGACAATCAAATTTGCAGCCCACCTTTAGTAAATCTGTGGAATGGGATTTTTTGGGCATGAATTTCTAGATTCTGTATTTTTTATGATTGTTCCTTATTCTACCTCTACTATATTGGCCTGATTTTATATATTATATAAATGTGTACATATAATATTTTATATATTATACATATTTATATAATATATAAACTATAACTTTTATATATTACATAAATATATAATATCTTATATATAATACATATTATTGCATTGTATGTATTTACATAAGCCACCTCAAATCCCTTGTAAGACAAAGCAAGATGTGATAAAGAAACAAATTAATAACTCTCCTTGTTTTGAAAAAGGAAAGAAAAAAGGCTGAGCAAAAGGAGCCCACTGGAAGAGAGGAAAGACACGGGAGCAAGGTGGGATGACAGAGCAAGGGCCTAAAGAAGACACAGGGCTGGTCCCCGGTGGGTGGGGGGAGGCCCCAGTGCCTGAGCTAGGGAGAAGCAGTTGAAGTTGGATACAGTAAGAGGAGGGGGGAGATGGAGCCTGTGCAGCTAGGGAAGCAGGAACCAATGTTCTTGCCTCATCTAGTCGTCGTGTCTTAATCTAAAGGAAGCATTAACAGAGCTCATCTTTCTCTGTCCAATCGAGGACCAAAGAGCTACTGTTTTAAAACTGCATTTTATAAGCTTTAATACCAAACCGGTGCAGAAGTTCCATCTCCTAATCTTTGCATGGAGCATGTTAAAAATCAACTTCAAAATCAATACTCAGAATGAAAAAAGGCCAGTTAAAAATCTGAATGCAGTACCCAAAATAGAAATGCTTTCATAAATATGCCCGTCTTGAATATTTAATAAATAGTGATTATTACATGGCCAGCAATCTACACTGAGCCATTTTATGAGTTAATAAGCAATGAAAAAATATTTCTTGGGTGAATTCTTTTACCATTATCTCATGTGGGATCACTTCAGTTGAATCTGTTTTGTTTGTTCTTTTCTAAAAATACAGAATCCTTTCTAATCTGCTGGAGTTTTGTTTTTTGGTTTTTGTTTGTTTGTTTTTGTCTTTCGTATTTTTGAGACAGGGACTCCCTGTCACCCAGGATGGAGCGCACAGTGGTGCGATCACAGCTCACTGCAGCCTTGAACTCCTGGGTTTAAGCCATCTTCCCGCCTCAGCCTCCAGGGGCACACTACCATGCCTGGCTTTTTTTTTTTTAAGAGGCAAAGGTCTGCCTATGTTGCCCAGTCTGGTCTTGAGCTCCTGGTCTCAAGCAATCCTCCCACCTAGATCTCCCAAGTGTTGGGATTCCCGATGGAAGCCCCTGTGCGCAGCCTTGATCTGCTGTTTTAATTAAGGCATCTTTTCATTAGCTTAGCTATGGAGACACTATTAACCAAGATAGAGAAAACACCCACGAGTAGCCAAAAGAACATTGTCTGTAAGATGCACAATGAGAAAATATACTCAAACCCTAATGTAAAAATGAGTCTTCCCAGGACAATAATAAATACATGCGTGATAAAAATAACTTTACCCAAACAAACGTTAAATGCTTAAACTCAAGCCAGCATTGCTGAAAATAAGTTTTTAAAAACAAAGGAACAAAACTCAAGGTCTAGGCCTACCCTGCCACAGCTGGCTTGAGGTAGAGGTAGAATGCTTGTCTTCACATTAGATCATCATGAGTCACTTCCAAATTCTTACTGTCTTTTAATTACTTGGGATTACCCATTAACACAAATGTTTAAGACTCTGAGGAATGGAACACAAGGAAATTAAAGACCTGAAGTCTCATGACACCCTTTAGTCCTATCTTGAAAATCAAAACAGCTAACAGTAAAGAAGATAATCCCTTCAGGGCATTGGAAAAACCCTAACAAACTATCCATCCATGAGAGCTAAAGGATTCAAAATTCTGGAGGAGACAGGCTGTAACTGCTTATGAAATAGATCACTCGAGTGTGTCCAGAGAGCTTGCTCTGCCTTGCTAATCTAAAGTCATGCTCCAAGCCTGTAAACTTTAGACGACTAACTGTAATCCCATTTAAAGAGCTTTGTTTTCTTGGGCTCTTCTGCCATAATTCAAATAATTATGTCAAAATGTTCTCACATGTACAATGGTATTTAAAAAGGGGTCTATGAAGTCAACTAAGGATTCCCTTAGTAAAGAGGAAAAATTCACAATTGTAAAGAGTTCTTTGTGGCTAGGAGTTGAATCTATTTAAGAGGTATTTGGTACTATGAAGCCTTGTCAGAAATAATAATTCTACTTATCTATCTTTATTCTAAAAGTTCTAGGAATATATAACAATAACACAATTTTTGGTACTTATACATACAGGAAAATGTACTTAATGGGCACAAAATATTTAGGATTACATTGTAGGTCAGAAGTATTTTTAGTGATATTAATTCAAATATATCAAAATATATATTTTAGTGAGTGAAGACTTTATCAAAGTGTGGTTAAATATACTTCTATGTTGATGTTACTTAGTAATACTTTTTAGCCAACTATATTCAAATATTTTAGTTTTACAAGAAAATACATAGTCTGATACATACTATTGCATGCTTATATTACAAACTACCAAAAATATCTCAAATTCTGAATTACTAACTTCAACAAAAGTATATTCTGGGAACATTGATTTTTCACTTAATGTACCAGAAAGGAAGGAGAAATGGAAACTTCCAAGGATGTGAATGTGCATTAAGTTTATAATTTTAGAACTTACTCAGGGATTCTTTCATATCTTGATGTGGGGTCACCATTGGCATTCAGTTTTCATATTTAAATGGTATCAGATCTGTACACAGCTTGATTTCCTTTTTTAACAAAATTCCTATAGAATATAACAATATTAAAGAGGGGATTTTAAGTGAACCCCTACTTTGGGCCATAGTTTCTTTTAATGTCAGCCAGCAGGAGCCAAGAGAACATAACCAGGGTGGTGAGATGTAGCTAGATAAGCCTCTTTAAAGGCACAGGAGGCCACTTCTTCAACCAGATTTGCCAAAACCCTTGGTTCAATGATCAGATAGGCCACCACTGTGGTAGTACACGGGTCGCCAGCCCTAAGTGCAGCTTTCTGGGCTATGGGTGCCTTCTAGGATGCTCTAGAGCTTGAAACTGTTCACCCAAAAGAAAGTAGAGGGAGGCTGGGTGAATACAATATTCAGTGCACTGGATTTTCCTCATAACCCTCAGCCCCACACCTCCCGGCTCAGAGGAATGGTTGCCTTGCCCATTTTCCAAATCCTTGGCTACAGCTTTGATGATGATTCTGCAATGCAGATGGTTAAAAATAGCCGCATGCACCTCAGATGGGTTTGAAGAGTACATTTTGCTTTGTCCGTGAAAAAATGCTCCTCCACACATGTCTCTGTCCTGATAGATTCTCAGGCAAATTATCGGCTCCCTCCAAGGCAGTCGCCTGACTGTGAGTATACTAGCAATTTGAAAACAATATATCTGCAGTGAGAAGTAGAACTCATCATATTAAATATCATTTTCCTAAATTCCTCGTTTCAGTTCTGTTAAAAAGGCCTCTTACAATTCAAATTTAAATTGTCCAAATATCGCTTCAAAAGTAAAGTGGAGAAAGAAAGACAAGCATCATCCAGTTTTATCTTTCAGTCTTTTCGAAGCTCTATATTTACCAAATCACTCTCGTGAGAAGGGGGTTGCTTTGCAAAAAGCTTGGAGAAATGCATTAAAGCTTGGAGAAACGCATTAAATCTTTCAAGCTATCAGGGCTATTTTTGTCTTTCTATATTAGACACACCCCAAGAAGTATGGTAGTCTGCTGACATCTTCATCAGCCTGTCTCTTGCCTCTTTGTTACGGCAGCAGAAGGTGAAGCATGTTCTTCTGCAAGCCTGACCAGCCCAAGCATCTTTTAAAGTTTCTAATTAAATCATGGCTGCTTATGTCCTCAGATATTTGTCATTTGCAAGGGAAACCATAGGGCTGATATTTACATATGTATTTCATATATATTTTGAAATTTAAGTTTTTAATTAACACTTGAGATTAAGATAATTTTAATCCAGACATCTATCTAACCTGTGGAATTAATGCACGCTCTCCCTCCTTCTGGACTCAACTATAACTAACTAACCTGACTGGCTTAACATAACCTTTTCTCTCTTCTTCTTCTTTTACTCTTCTCCCTTTCAAAAATAGCCCAATATGTGACGTAATCGTTCTCATGCTCATGTTTTCTATATTTTTGTAGTGATGGTTTCTATTGCACAATAAATACATATTGCAGGGTTTGATGATGTTTGGCAAATGGCACACACAGAAAAAACAATATTGAGGGGCAAGGTCAGGGCAGTCTGTCTCCACAATTTTCACCATTTGAGCAGCCCTTTCTTCTTCCCTCAAATAACCCAGCTTCTTCCAGTCCTTATATTTCCCCTCCACCCACCCAGTGCCCTAGTCTTATCATTAAATGACTAAGCCATCCCTTTTGAGGGTGTTAATTGTTAAGTGATATCTCCTAGATGTAGTAACATTTTTTAAAAGGACAGTCTTGAGGAAGAAAAGAGAGTGACCTTCACACACACATTATCATCTCCTCCGAACCTGTACGAGAAGTCAGTGATGACCTGGAAACTGCCTCTGAAAGTCTGCCAGTCAAGACAGAGTCCTTTTTACATCCTCTACTTTGAAAGCTTTTCTACAAATGTCTTTGAACTTCCAAACGACCTAAAAGGCAGGTAAAGGATTATTATCACCAGCTTACCAAGGATGATGCTAAGTTCCAAGAGGTTAAATGAGTCCCTGAAGGTCACACAGCTGGTTAGTGTCAGCCTAGACGGCAGCAATCCTGGCTCTGCAAGCTCTCAAAATAAATTATTTTTCCCACCACAGAGACGGTTCTCAAATTTCATCCCTGGAAACTGATGGCCGCATGACACTTTCCATGAATGTCCTCCTGTCTCTAATTACCTGCCTTGTTCAGTCCAAATGAGTTCTAGAATATAAAACCTACCTTTTTCAGCTGACTGTCTCTAACATATAGGAATATAATAAGGGTACTTTTGTTCTATCATATAATATTTCTGCTATCAGTCAGTTAAATGATATTATATTGAGCTCAGGATTGTACTAACCCTAGACTAAGAGGATGCTTTAAAAATCAAAAAAGGAGCAGGAAAAAAAGCACAAAAGAATGTAAAATTTACACCCCAGTCTCCCATTTAGGAAATACCCTTTCAAACTATTCTAAGGCTGAGTGTGGTGGCTCTCACCTATAATCCCAACACTTTGGGAAGCTAAGACAAGAGAACCACTTGAGGCCAGGAGTTCAAGACCAGCCTGGACACCATAGGGAGACCCCCATCTCTACCACAAATAAAAAATTGGCCAGGGATGGTGGTGCACACCCACAGTCCTAGCTACTTGGGAGGCTAAGATGGGAGGATCACTTAAGTCCAAGAGGTCAAGGCTACAGTGACCCATGATCGTGCCTCTGCACTCCAGACTAGGTCACAGAGTGAGACCCTGTCTCTAAATAAATAAATAAGTATTTATTTTAAACAATTTTGTTCTTAAAACATAGCTTCTGCTGTCATATTGGGAATGGTGGCTATCAGAGAAAGGAGATGAACGTTGTGTGTTGGCAATGAGATCTTCCATGGAAGCATTTAGAAGAAATGTCATTAGGTTTGACATGCTGGGAAGTTTTCCTAGTGCTCTGTTATAGCATTAAGACCTGGAGGGCATCATTCATCACTCAGCATAAGATACATAAAAGTACCCCCACAGCACAGATCACTAAGTGTTCTTCCAAAGACCCTGTTTCAAACCAAGGGAGTGAAAAGTTTTCAAGTCATGTTTCTTATTCAAAGCAGTCATCAGCGTTGCTTTTTGTGTAGCTTTCCAGCGTGCACACCCCTGCCAACACCACACAACCCTAGAAATGCCCTCCATTCTCAAAGACGATCCACAGCTGCCCTCTGTCTCCAGGATAAAGTCCACATCCCACAACCTGGTATACGACTCCATGGTACAGTCCAAGGACATCTTTCCAGCCCATGCCTGACACTTTTCTGTGTGTTTCACGCAGATTCAAGTATCTCCTATTTCTCACAAACACCCTAAACTTCCCTGCTGCTTTATTTGTTCAAGTCACTTCTTTCACCTGGAATGTTCTGTCCCTTTTCTATCTATCCAATTCCCACTCAGTGTCAAAGCTCAGCTCAAAAAGTTGCTTTAGCAGTTCTTTTGCTAATGTAGCAAATTGTTCATGATAGGTGCTCAATAAATTTAGTCGGGTGAATAAACACATAAATCTCATGCATCCACTCCACAGTCTTATGAGGCAGGAAGATACCATAGAGTCCTCCTGGCAGACCTACCCAATGTCAGTCATGAATCAGTAGGATGTTAGCAAGAACACAAGACATTTTGCTGTTTGCTTGTTGCAACTTGTCCATTTTCCCCCATCTATGACCCAGGGGCTTACACCTCTTGCTGCAGTTGAAGGTTTAATGCATATGCCCTACACTAGGGCATAAAGTTTTTGTCTTTTGAGTCACAAAGTTTTGAGGTATTATTAATAGAAACTTTTTTCCTAGAAGATTGCCATTCTTACAAGATTGCATGCTTTAGAGGTAGTTAAAAAAAACAAATCCCAAATAAATAGTTGAGATCTCAAATGGAAGACAGATCCTGTCCTATACAGAGAGATGGCCAGATTGTCCTTGATTCCCAGAGCACATCCAGTGTGGCAGTGTTAGCGAACAAGTGCGCTTGTGGTTCCTCTGGTGTCCTCCTCTCTAACTAAGCGGGTGCCTGTGGAGTGTGACTGGAGAGCTGGCCAAATGCAATCCACCCAGGAGGGTCACCAAGGCCACAGAAGCATGAGTCTGCATTTCTCAAGTCAATGTAATAGAATCCGAGCCTCGCACAGTGGAGGGTGGGTCAGAAGGCTATCTGGTAGCCAAGGGCGCTGCTGGAGCTTTAGAAAAACAGGACAACACTGTAATCGAACACCGTCCCAGGACATTCAGCCAGTTAATCATCTCAGTCATCCATATTTTATTCATAAACATGAGGAACAACATTTTCTTTGGCTGTTTGCTTTACCCTTTCAAGTTACACCAACATTACACTGTCCCAATGTTCTCCTTTATGTCACACAAAACGCACCGGGATAGGTAAAGCATCTTGTCACCAGAGACGTCAACACCAACACTGGACTGGGACTAGCTGGTTACTGTTGCTCACAGAGCTAGCAGCATGATGAGCATTCGTAGTTCAAGCACAAGGATTTCAGTCGTTCTTCAAACCTCATTTAGGTTGTAAGTCCACAGAGATGTGTGACAAAGAACTATGTAATCTGAGGCCAGAGTAGACCAAACTACCAAACAGGCTTATCGTCATCTTAATTACTCATTTTATGTCAGTCCTAAAGGAGATTTAAAATGGTAGGATTGGCCGAGTGTGGTGGCTCATGCCTGTAAACCCAGCACTTTAGGAGGCTGAGACGGGTGTACCATTTGAGGACAGGAGTCCGAGACCAGCCTGGCCAACATGGTGAAACTCGGCCTCTACTAAAAAAACAAAAATTAGCTGGGCGTGGTGGTACGCACTTGTAATCCTAGCTGCTGGGGAGGCTGAGGCATGAGAGTCGCTTGAACCTGGGAGGCAGCGGTTGCAGTGAGCCAAGATCACACCACTACACTCCAGCCTGGGCGAAAGAGTAAGACTCTGTCTTTAATTAAATAATTAATTAATTAAATGGTAGGTTTATTTGTTTTATTTTTTAAATGGTAAAAATTCAGCAGGAAATTCTTGGTAGCCAATCCATTAAACTTAATCACAAGGGAAGCCCATCGCGATGCGAGTTCACCCTAACAGGATGAATACATTCTTTCCACAAGATTCCCATTTCTCTTTTTTTAACCCAAATTGTACAGACATAAATGCAAAGCCTTATCAGGAATGTTTACGAATTACCTCTGGGCAAGGACTGTGCTTTACTCACTATTCTGCCCTGGGCTCTAGCTCATCCCTTGACCCACGTGTAGTAGGCTTTCCACCAAAGTGATTAAGAGCCAGGGCTTGGAGCCAGACTTCCGAATTTGCTCTCACTAGCTACTTATGTTTAGTGAATCTCTCCAGCCCTCAGTTTCCTCATTTGTAAAGTGTAAATAATAATACCAATACCAACTCATCTAATTATTGTGATAACTGAATGAATCGTTGCATAGGAGGTGCTTAGCTAGACCTTAGCATATAGTCAATAAATGTGAGCTGGTCATTGCACTCTCATGAATTTACCTATGATCCATTGCTAAGGGGAGTTTTATGGGTCCTAGGAAAACATGACCTTAATTCATCTGTACTAAGGGAAAAAGAATATATACTAGATGATTGATAGATAGATAGATAGATAGAGATAATTTTTTAATGTCCAACTCTCTAGATCAGTGATTCTCAAGGTGTGATCTGGGGACATCTGGGGATTCCTAAGGCCCCTCCAGAGAGTCCTGAAGGTCAAAAATGTTTTCATAATAGCATAACATGTTATTTGCCTTTTTCATTCTCATTCTATCAAGAGTGTCCAGTGGAATTTTCCAGAGGCTACAAGATATGGGATGATGTCATCACTTAGCAGTCAGTGGAATGTGCGCTTGTACATGCTTGTGTTTCAGACATTCCCCAGTTATAATTTTAAATACAGTAGAGAGTAACAGATATAATCCACATGAGCCAATCTCTTTGGGATACGCAGTAATTTTTAAGAGTTTTTAATATGCAAAATGGGACTTGAGATCAAAAAATGTGAGAATCTCTGCTAGACTATCTCAAGTCCCTAAGCCCCCATTTCAAAAGCTATTAGATGAAAATACCAAACTCATCTCTTAACTTTGAGACTCTGTCCCCAAAGCTAGGCCCCTGAAGCTACTCTGCCTGGATCTTGTTGTTGTGTGTTTCAGGCTGTCTGGGTCCGACTTTCCTGATGAGGAATGGCTGTGGGATTATGAGAAGCACGGCCATCGGCATTCCATGATAAGAAGAGTTAAGCGGTTCCTGAGTGCCCACGAACACCCCTCCAGCCCCAGAAGAAGAAGCTACAGGAGGCAGACGAGTGACAGCTCCATGTTCTTACCCCGAGATGACCTCAGCCCAGCCAGGGATCTACTGGATGTGCCCTCAAGAAATCCCCACAGGGCCTCACCCACCTGGAAGAAATCCTACTTCCCAGAAGGAAGCCCCACGCTGCACTCCAGCATAGGAGAGCTGTCCACCATCAGGGAGACCAGCCAGACAAGTACTTTACAGAGCCTGACCCCACAGTCCAGTGTGAGAACCTCCCCCATCAAGATGCCACCAGTGCCTGAGGTATTGATCACAGCAGCTGAAGCACTGGTGTCCACATCAGATGACCACCACCATGACTCTGCTACCTCCATCTTGAGCTCTGAGTTTACAGGGGTTGAGCCAAGCAAGACTGACCAGCAACAGGGCTCAATGAGATCCATCCTGTCCCCTTTAGAGAAAGGGACACCTCCTAGAGGACCCAGTCCCCAGACTGTTTCAGCCAGCACTGAAGGAAATATATTCAAGTGTGAAGAAGACCCTGGTGATACCTTTCTAAAAAGATGGAGCCTTCCGGAATTCCTGGAGTCCAGCCACACCTCCCTGGGAAACCTAAGTCCAGACCCCGTGAGCTCTCAGCCAGCTCTTCTAGTTGACACAGAAACATCCTCAGAGATCAGTGGGATCAACATCGTGGCAGGCTTTCAAGTCTCTCCTGATATGCTGTATTTAATGGAGAACCTGGACACCAAGGAAACAGATATCATAGAGCTGAACAACAAGGAAACTGAGGAATCACCCAAATGAGTGCCACAAAGTTCCAGGACCTGGTTCTAGCCTAGATTCTCATCTCCACAAAAGCAGCATTAATCCCAGGACATACCTGAAGGCTGGTCAACGTTTTTAAAACATGTCATACTGTATAAGCTGCTTAGAACTTTGAAGGGCATTATGATCCTGACTTTTCAAGAACTGCGAAAAATCAAACACATTCACGTCAACTATCACAACATGGCTTTCATCAGAAGTTACACAAACCACAATGACTTAAATAAGTCTTAACCAAACAAGGAATCTGGAAAATATACATGACTTATAAATTCATAGATTATTAGCTGTGAAAGAGTCTTATAGACCATAGTCCAATCCCCTAGACCTAAAGGTCCAGACACATAGGATTCTCTATTTCTCCTCTTTTCTCTCTTTCTTCTTTAGCCATAAAGAAAGGAAATGGATCAAAAAAAAAAAAAAAAAAAAGAAAGAAAGAAAGGAGATGCATCACATAATGGCTGAAAGACCCCCTCCTTCCTAACTTCTTTGTTGGAGGCTTTCTAAGCTTCTCATTCCTACTTTCTGTAACCATTATTATTATTGTCATTATCATTTCCTAATTTTTAAGCTTTATCAGCACCAGAACATTTCATTCTCTTCAATTTCCTTTTCTACTTTTCTTTCTTTCCTCTCTATTCTGTCGTCGTTTTTTTCTTTTCCCTTCTGTCTGGTTGTGCTTCTTTTCTAGTGCCTCTAATCTATCCCATTTTTCAGGTTATAACATTTCTTCTTGCCAAATCTGTTGCTTACATCTTGCCATGAATTTCAAAATATAAGACATTGGCAAAGCCTCCTACAGAATCATCAAAGTGTCGACAAATCCAACCTGATACCCTTCCAGCCTCACTTCCCGTGGAAGGCATATAGGAGTGATGCCCTTCAGCCACTGCCATTTCTTTCTGCTTCCACTCCTTGGTCTTGGGCACTGGAGAAAAAGGAAGCCAAGAGAATGTGAAACTTACATAGCCAAATGCTATGGAACCAATGAATAAGACGGCTTGCACCTGTTTAACTCGAACTCTTATGGAAAATCCCAACCGTGTTGCAACATGGGACCAGTTACCGTGTCTATTGGGTCATTTGGGAATGAGATAGGATACTGGAGCTGGGTGGCTAATGGGGTACAGGGCTGCATAATGGGGATCAGGTGTTGGCTAACTCCTCCCAGGGAGCTCTCGGGACAGCTGTTTGCCGTGGGCTCCCAAGTGCCTGGAGGGCCATGCCTTAGGACTGCTGCCCTTACCACTCATCATATGATGACACTTGACTACATATGGCTTTAGAAATAAAATAACCCTTATAACCACGATTTATGGAGCGCTCACAGCGTTCCAGGCAGCAGCGTGTAAAGTTCACAGATGATCTCACTAATCCTCATAGGAATCTTATGAGATTGGTATAATGTTATTTCCAGTTTAAAGACAAGAGAAACAGGCTTTAGAGAAGTAAGGTATTTGCCTAAAATCACACAGCCAAGAGGTGTTCACATTCAAACCCAGGCTTATCTGACTCAAGAGCCCACACTCTTAACCACTATGCTTTCTCACTGCTCTATGCTATCTGTAAGGCCCTGAATCTGCCAGCAATTTGCCCAGCATTCTGGAGGATGCAGAAAGGGAGCCACGCCCAAATCACAAGTTCAGGCTAAATCTCTCCAGCCTCAAAGGCCTCCTGGGTCCTCCCCGCTCAAGCCTACATGCGTCTTTTACACATTCATAAAGAGGGGCATTGCTCCAGCTTGGAGTACCAGCCATAGTCCTCTTCATTTTTTATGACAGAATAAAGTTGGCAGGATGCTCCTCCCCTTCCCCAACTCCTCCTGATACAGTGTTAAAATTAGCACATTTTCAGGCTGGGCACGATGGCTCACGCCTGTAATCCCAGCACTTTGGGAGGCTGAGGCAGGTGGATCACAAGGTCGGGAGTCCGAGACCAGCCTGACCAACATGGTGAAACCTCATCTCTACTAAAAATACAAAAATTAGCCGGGTGTGGTGGTGCACCCCTGTAATCCCAGCTACTCAGGAGGCTGAGGCAGGAGAATCACTTGAACCCGGGAGGCAGAAGTTGCAGTGAGCCGAGATTGTGCCATTGCACTGTAGCCTGGGAGACAGAGTGAGTCTCTGTCTCAACAACAACAACAACAAAAAAAGCACATTTTCGCACATTTTCACAAGACCTCATATCTCCTTCACATGGCCCAGTGGATTCATCTTTTGAGTTTGCCCATTCCAAGAACAGGCTCAACTTTCTTCCGCATTAAATGTAATCCAAAAGCCAGAGAGTGCAGTGAGGCCAAGCAATATGTGTTGGGTTCTCTCCCTGCTTTGTAGAGATAACTCTGCCCTGATGCTGGCATCTGCAGTTGAGTAAGGAAATGGCCCACATTGCATGACAGCAGTGTCATTTACTTTAACTGACTTTTCTCAAAAGACTGAAAAGAAATAATATTAGAGGAAATGCTATACCTTGATGGTTCTCTATGTTGGTCAGTAGTGTTAGCACCTGGGAAAGCCCTGATATTCCCAAAGCACTCTGTATAGACTATGGGATCAAGAGCCAATGTAACACTTCTAGAAGGCAGCATCACTAACCCTCTCCCAGGCACCAGGCTCTTAATACCGTTTTCTTGGGTGTTTCAACTTCAGTATGAGTATTCTCTTATCTGGCTTTATCTGTTTCTCAAATTCAAGTAAGTGTCTACTTAGCAGCTTTTAAAATATAATCAGTTTTCATTCCTAAATCCAAGGTGATAAATTATACACAAATGTAATAACACATTTATGAAGGGCTAGCAGTGTTCATTTATCGCTGCTTCCACCCACCCCTTATGCACTTTTATCCAGATAATTATTTAATTTCCTCAATATTTCTTCAAAATTTGAGATAGCCTCTCATTTTCTCCTTGCATTGAAAACTAAATTATGACATGCTCGATGAACCTGTGTGGCTCAATTCAGCTATAAAATCAAGCCAGCAATTGCTCAGAGCGATGAAGAAATTCTCTGTTCATTCTAAAATGAGTTTTTACTCAACACAGACCACAGTTGAAAAAAAACAAAATGATTTCTTCTCACGTGCCTGATTTCATTGCCTGCCTAGCTCCTTTCTCCCTGAGCACTGGAACCTTCACTCACGTGGATGAATGGTCACATGGCCTGGTGGATTCATCTTTTGGGTTTGCCCATTCCAAGAACAGACTCAACTTTCTTCCACATTAAAGGTAATCCAAAAGCCAGAAAGTGCAGTGAGGCCAAGCTCTATTTGTTGTTCCCTTCCTGCTTTGTAGAGACAACTCTGCCCTGAAGCTGGGGTCTGCAGTTCAGTAAAGAAATGGCCCACTAACTTTTTCTCTATTTTCCAAGCATTTAGAGAGGACTGGCCCCCAGCAAAACAAAGAAGGCTGTTATCTCCCCTTCCTTTATTGCCCTGTCTACTTCATACCACTCCAGGCATCCACTTTCAGCCTGGTTCAGCTAAGCCATGGAACACATTTAAATAGAATGGAGAAATATAAAATTAGCCATTAAAGTAAAGATTCACTTAAATCTTAAAAATATACCTCTCCTTTTTAGTGTTTCCCCTCGAACTTCCTTCTCCAGATAAATTGATTCAATTTTTGCTTTTTTTTTTGTTTTTTTTTTTTTTTAAAGACAGGGTCTCACTGTGTTGCCCAGGCTGGTCTCAAACTCCTGGCCTCAGGTGATTCTCTCTCCTCGGCCTCCCAAAGTGCTGGGATTACAGGTATGAGCCACCACACCCTGTCTGATTCCATTTTTAATCATTTTCTTGAGATCTTATTGTCATAAAATCTACTCTGAGAAGCTACTGAGCCCAGGTGGCCGTGTGTTATAATGAGATAAGGAAAACCAGCATTTCCCTTGATAAACTTGAACAAGTCCCCGTTCTTCTGAATTTCTTATTCTCACCTGTAAAATGGGCTCTTTTCTGGCTCATTTCCCTGGGCTATTGTGAGGTGTCACGAGAAAAGGCTGGGAACGCAGCAACACCATATGAATGGCAAGCATGGTGGGGATTAATGCTCCCATGGATTCACCCTGAACCTCAGAAAAAGACCTTCGTCTCGTCCTCATGTAGTCACTTTGTCAGGATCCCCTTGTTCTCCAGGGTTCTAACCTCTTTCATTCAGGAAGATTTTCTTCTTTCTTCTTTTAGAGACAGTGTCCTGCTATGTTGCCCGGGTTGGTCTTGAACTCCTTAGATCAAGAGATCCACCTGTCTCAGCCTCGAGAAGCTGGGGCTGCCAACACGTGCCACTGCACCTGGCTCAGAAAGCTCTTCTTCTAAGACGCACACCACTAAGCTTCCTACTTATTGATCTTGTCATTTCTCTTTTCGCTTTTTTTTCTTTCATATGCTTTGGAGCTCCTCCCACATCCTCCTTCCCCGCAGCATTTCCTGTCATAGTTCTTCATGCTCCACCATATCCCACGCCTCCTCACCACGGCAGTGAGTTCCTCCTCTAACCCATTATGTGTCTCCATCCACTCAATCAAAACATGCAACTAGAGAAAAGCAGTTCCTTATGCCTTCTCCACTATCAATCTAGAGGATTTACAACCTCTGGTTCAAAGTTAGAAGACCCTCGTGAGGGATCTAATCTCCCTAAACCTGGTCCTAGATCAGTTAATTAGAAAGAGTAACTACAACTGTAAAACCTCCTTAAGAGAAAACTGAAACCTAATTCCCCTGCCCTCCCTCACCACAATCATCTACATGATCAACAACAAACATTTTCTGATGTGCTGGGCTATTAACAGTAACAACCGAGGACTTCCTCATTTCGTCTTGTTGAGCTGTGTCAGATAGGGCCTCAATACTTTTGCACGCTTTTTGGATTTTTTAGTTCTATGGACCTTAATTTTTAGGACAGGCTTTTCCCTTCATATGGCCACTGAGTCAAAAGAACCAATTCAAGAATACCAGGATCGTTCTGTTTCTGAAAATCTTACAAAACCCAGAAAAAAGATTCCTATTCACTGGCAAAGCTTGAGAGACAGAATCCTAAAAAACATTCACCTCTCTCAAAACTCTCTCATCATCACCTCTACCTGTGCAGCCAGTGCATACCTGGCCATGGCAAATGGAAAAGGAACCAATTTCCCTGTAAAAACTAGAGACCCAAAAACCACATGTGCCCAAATAATTAATTCAGTTTGGAGATTACATTGTTGTGTTTTATTTTGTTTTGTTTCTGCATTAATTCAGAAAGTGGGCTCAAACCTTCCTTTTGTCACAGGTAGATTTGGCCAGGTGGTTACCTAGAATCATCTTCTCTGACCTTCTAATTTAAGACATTTGCCAGAAGCAGCAAAGGGAATGTTACATCTTGTATCCTGAAAACAAATAAGTACGTTTCTAAAATGGGTTTTGCACAGAAGTGCTGGTGTGTTCCAGGTTCTTTGTCTTGGCCAGCGGCTCTCAGCCAGAGATGGCTTTGCACCCGGAAGATATTTGACAATGTCTGGAGATAATTTTAGTTGTCATGCTGGGGAATATTTCTGGCATCTAGTGGGTAGAGGCCAGAAATGCTGCTAAACATCCTACAATGCACAGGACAGACATCCACAACTATTTGGCCCAATATAACAAGTTTGAGAAACCTGATTTAGGCCAATGAGAAGGTAAAACAGAGACAACCACTAAGGAGATTAGTGACGAGAGATGAGCTAGAGAAAGAAACAGAACCAGAAAAGAACAGATTAGCCCAGCAACAGGCTAAATTCCTATTCTGTGTACAAGCTGTGAAATAATTACCATTTCTCCCTTGATGCTAGAGGATCTGATATCTCAAATTCAGAAAAATTGAATTTGAACCCTGAGGTTCATGCTTAGATTCTTTGAATGGCTCCTACCAGTAAGAGTAGCTAAATACCATTGCTGGCATGACTGTAATTTCCTGAGATTATAGTTTATATAAAGAGTGATAGTAGATCTGGCACAGTGGCTCATGCCAGTAATCCCAGCACTTTGGGAGGCCAAGGCGAACGGGTCACTTGAGGTCAGGAGTTTGAGACCAGCCTGGCTAACATGGCAAAATCCCATCTCTACTAAAAAAATACAAAGGGAGGGTGGGAGGGACAGAATTTCCCAGACAATAAGCTTTAAGAGAATGCCTGACACTCAATAGTTGCTCAATGTTTCATGAATGACCATGAATAAAAGTCCATCTGGTGACATCATCGAGGATTTCACCAATTCCCTGATGGTATTCTGGAAGTCTGAGGCAGAGGCATCTGCGTTTGCTTGGCTCATGGGAAGGTGGTAAACTGACCCCATCCATTGTAACTATTTTCTACTAAAAAGTCCTTTCTAAAATAAAGTGCCAAATTACATGTCTAGAAGATACAGTTTGTTCAGTCCGAAGAAAGACATATATAAAAGCTGAAGCTAGATCAGTTGTCTATCCACAGTTTAGCAGTTTATTGGCATAAATTCTTACATAATATTGGGAAAAATATATTATTATTATTGTTACTATTTGAAACAGACTTGCTCTGCTGCCCAGGCTGGAGTGCGGTGGCGTGATCCCAGTTCACCGCAACCTCCGCCTCTCAGGTTCAAGTGATTCTCATGCCTCAGCCTCCCAAGTAGCTGGGATTACAGGTGTGCAGCATCATGCCTGGCCAATTTTCGCATTTTTTTGGGACTCTTCTTCTGAAAATTGCCTTTTCAACTTTTTTATCTAACAGAGTTTCTACACTTATCTTGGTTTGTTTTCAGGAGTTCCTTCTTTGTCTAGACTAATCATAGATTTCAGACATTGCAGTGGTCTTTTCTGATCTTCTGTGCATCTATTAAAAGTGTCCATGGTATTTGTTGAATAAAAATCCCTAATTTAATATAATCAAATTCATCAATTTTTTAGTTTTATGCTTTTGAAGTTTTGAGTAAGAAATCTTTCCCCATCCTTTTCTCATGATATTCTCTTACATTTTTATCCTATTTCCTTTACAGTGTTAAGTAGCGATAAGTTTCATCGTTGTTTTTTCTCCATAGAGTGAGCCAATTATCCCCACATCTACTAAATGAACTGTTTGTAAGTTCTACATATTTTTTGCAAATTAGATACACTGGTATGAAACAAACAGCATCTGAAAGAGGGAAGAGATAGGATGACAGGAGTGGAAGAAAAGAAATAAAATAAAATAAAACTCCAGCTCCTCCCCTCTAAATACAAACTTCCTTCCAAATGCATGCCCTCCCATTACCCGATGACTGGTGACGATTCCCCTTTCAGTGCTTGGGGCATAGCCCTCATTTGCACAAAAGCCCACTAAAAATAGGCCAATTCTTTTATCAGACTAAACTGCAAGAGTGAAGCCTGCTACTTAAGGAGCTGTTGCTTAAGAAGAAACAGAGATGATAGTTCTGGATCCTTCAACACTCAGAATAAGGCAGGATCAAATCCAGAGAGGTGGAGTCCACAGTCAAACTCTATTTAGGGCCTGGGATCAGCAAAGGTGCAGGCTTACAGCAAACGGCCGGCATCACTTGCTCTTACTGGCTGAGGTCTGCTCTGGGCCTACAGTCTCAGACTCAGTAAAGACGGGTGAATATTAAGTGTTTACTGCCCCCCTTGGCCCTGTCCGTAGAAATCAGCTGCCATCCCTGGATGGTTGCAGATGGGTTCAGAAGTGAATGAATCTCATCTTGTTTTTATTCCCCAAGGAATAAAACTTTCCGGAAGTGGCAGCATCTTCAATTCTAATTTTCAATTCTAAGCTTGTTATTAATCTGCATGGTTACTGGACCCTACGGACTCCAAAGGAAAAGCGCAAGATGAGAAAACACTTTCAAACAATCAGTCATTTTTTTCCAAATAAAAATGGAATTCAATTACTTTCATAACTGAAGAATGTAGGAAGACTGGCAAATTTCTGTCACATTCACTCACCTCTCTTCAACATGGCTTTGCTCCCCCTGGCCCTGAGGCAGAGGCTATGTGCCCCTGATCCTCCGCAGGGAAAAAGGTTTAGCTGGTGAGGGGCTGGGTGGGACAGTGTCCTTCCCATGGATACAGTGGAAATGAGACACGTGCCCACTCGTCTTAGGAGGCAGCCAGGCCCTTTCCACTGGGGTGTAAGCTCCCTTCACTGTCTTTTTCCACCAGTGCATCCCCAGTGATTAGAATAGTGCCTGGACTGGAGAGAGCTCCAAGATGGCCGATTAACAACAGCTCAGGATTGTAGCTCCCAGTGAAAGCGCAGAGAACGAGTGGACGCCGCAATTTCAGACGAATTTCTGTTGCCCACAAACTGGGAGATTCCCGGCGGAGGAGCCACAGGGGTCGCCAGCACGACTCTTTTGGCCGGTGCCGCTGTTTTGCCAGTGCCCGGCGTGGCGCGGAGCTTCTCAGCGCGGAGGATACACGACTGGGTGCCCTTTGATATGGGCTCAGCTGGTCCCATCC
>CAUYLG010006237.1:0-14459 GCA_963573385.1 Cacajao melanocephalus | reverse complement strand
TTGTTCTCTTGCTGATGAGGAGCTGCGATCCCCTGTAGGAGGAGAGGCATTCTGATTTCGGGTGTTCTCAGCCTTTTTGCCCTGGTTTCTTCCCATTTTTGTGGATTTATCCACCTGTCGTCTTTGTAATTGCCGACTTTCAGATTGGGTCTGAGTGGACGTCCAGCTTGCTTGTTGGTGATGAAGTTTTCTCTGTTTCTTAGTTTTCCGTTTCTTAGTTTTCCTTTGGCGGACACCTGTTCCCCACAGAGCTAGGCCTTCCCGGGTTCAGCTGTGCTTACAGTGAAACTCTCGGTCCTCAGCGCTTCCACTTGCTGTTCTCCTTGTGGGGGTGGGACCAGCAGAGTCCGACTCAAAGGGCACCCAGTCCGTATACTCCGCATTGAGAAGCGCTGGCAAAACAGTCCCGTCGGCCAAAAGAATCGCGCTGGCGACTTGTGTGGCTCCTCCGCTCGGTATCTCCCAGTTTGTGGGCCACAGAAATTCGTCTGAAATTGTGGTGTCCACTCGCTCTCTGCGCTTTCACTGGGAGCTACAATCCTGAGGTGCTGCTAAACGGCCACCTTGGATCTCTCTCTGCCTGGTGATGAAGTTTTTTCTGTTTCTTAGTTTTCCTTTGGCGGACATCCCTTCCCCACAGAGCTGGACCTTCCCGGGTTCGGCTGTGCTTGCCGTGAAACTCTCAGTCCTCAGCGCTTCCAATTGCTGTTCTCCTTGTGGGAATGGGAACAGCCGAGCCCGACTCTAAGGGCACCCCGTCCCGTATACTAGGCACCGAGAAGCGCCGTGCCGGGGTGCCGGCAAAACAGCCACGCCGGTCAAAAGAGTCGCGCTGGTGACCCGTGTGGCTCCTCCGCCGGGAATCTCCTAGTCTGTGGGCAACAAAAATTCATCTGAAAGTGCGGCGTCCACTCGCTCTCTGCACTTTCACTGGGAGCTGCAATCCTGAGCTGCTGCTAACCGGCCATCTTGGATCTCTCTCCTAAGTAAAATATATTTAGATGTCATATGACTTTGTTTTCTCAATTTCTAGGCATTTAAAAAGGTTTTTGGTACCTTAAACAATTTAAAATTGCCAGAATAATTTAATGTGAAAATGAACTTGGGGAAAATAGCATGGCTGCTTATGTCTAGCCCAAGCATCTGTCAATAAGTTTCATGCTTCACTAACCCACAAAAGAGGAAGATAAAAGTCCTTTGATTTTTTTGCCTTGCGACTCTGAAACAGAATGTCCCTGACTTTAAAATGGATGATCTCCAAAAAAGAGAAAAGCAAAAAGATAGCTTGACATACTATTAACTCCTAGTATTTTTAGTATTTAAAAAATTCACTGTATATCTCTTCTCAGATAAATATGCAGTTATGACATTTCCAAGAAGTGATGGCATCTGGTGCTAAGGACAAAGAAGGGATTTTGCCACAGGGATCTTATTCTCCCACATGTTCTGTCTGAAGGAGGAAGTTATCTGAGGCCACATATGGTGTGACAGAAACATGTAAAAGTTTGTTATTTTCCACCAACGCTATGACTTGTGAATAATAATAGCAAATAATTAGATATTGCTAATTTAGACATTGAGTGCTATATATGTGTGTGTGTATATATATATCCATATAATCGTCATGATAACTGTCATTATCTTTATCTTATAGATGCGAAACTTTGGCCTCAAAGAAGTTAAGTCCCTTGTCCAAGGTTACAGAGCTGGTAAGTGACAGAGCCTGGATTCAAACCCATGCAATGTGACTCCACAGGCTATGTTCTCAACTAGTATATAACACTACCTTTCAATGTAAAATTAGTTGTCCTGATGAGCGGACATCCGGGGAGGCTGTACAGTTAATCCATCTATGTTGGCATTACTGAGAACATTCTTGGATTTACTTTACTGTGATTTACTGCTCATACATTAGAAGCCAATTCAAACACAGAGTGAAATACCCTCCAGAAGCTGAATCTGGCAATATAGAAAGGAACTGAGCTGTCCTAGAGATAGCCCACAGACAAGCTTGGTTTGGTCTTTAGTTTTGGCTTTTACAGTGTCTAACATTTTAATTAGTTACCAAAGTAAACATAATAAAATTTAAAAGCCTTATATATGAATCTGAATTTCTGTTCTCTAAGAAAATTCAAGCCTTTACATGGGGCTTGTGTCACCAGCTTCCCACAGTCCTCACCATCTTGTCTCCCAGAAACGAGTTGAGGGTCACTCTTGTCACATCTGTGTGTGTTCCACTTCATTTGTGTATTTTACCTGCCTGGTCACTTCAACATTTGATTTTGTGGTACTTGGACAAAAACACTGTTCAAGAGGTAAGTGGAAACAAAACAATTATTGCAAGTTGTAAAAGAGAATTTCAGAAGGGTGGCTTTTAAATTAGAAAGGCATTTATTCCTGCTGCATGTCCAAGAGGGATTAAGGGATGAATGCAGAGCATTATCATGAGCAGAAAAGAACTAAGAGACAGATTAAAACTTAAAACATTAAAACTTTTATGAAAACATAAAAGTTAAATCTGGCCCTTTTCTAATTTTTCTGTGTGCCTTCAAGCAAGTTCCTCAGCTTTCATGGAGAACAGTGTAATTTCTATTATTCACAGTGTATAATAATAAAAAGAAATAGTTTCATCTGTATACTCTTCCAGGGAAGATCAAAATGTTAGCAGAATGAAGAGAAGAAAGATCTCATAGCAATATGACAAATCCCTCTTTCTCCAAAAATGAAAAGTTACTTGTTCTCCAAAAAAAGAAAAAAAAAGTAGTATCCATTAAACAGAGTAATCATGAGAAGAGACACTACTTTCATAATGTCAACTGTAGAAGAAATGAACAAATTTGTGTCTCTAATGTGATGCTGATATTTTTGATCATAATTAGAAATGTCAGTGGCTGGGCATGGTGGCTCATGCCTATAATCCCAGAACTTTGGTAGGCTAAGGCAGGTGGATTGTTTGAGCTCATGACAGTTCAAGACCAGCCTGTCCAAAATGGCGAAAACCCATCTCTGCAAAAATGCCAAAATTAACTGCGCGCAGTGGTGTGCTCCTATAGTCCCAGCTAGTTGGGAGGCTGAGGTGGGAGGATCACTTGAGCCTGGGAGGCTGACATTGCATTGAGCCAAGATAGTGCCACTGCACTCCAGCCTGGACAACAGATTGAGACCCTGTCTCAAAAAATAAAGAGAAATTTGTTCACCAAGGACTATCCCATACAGAATTCCATAACCAAATATGCTTTGGACTGTAACTTTAAAATGTTTGCTCTTGGCCGTGATACAGACGCCTTTATGTTTTAAAAAATTTGCACTGTCAGGATCTGTGGAGTCACACACCGAAACCTCCAGGTATTTAGTTGTTGGTTCATTCATATATTCGTTATCAAGGTATTTACCCATGCCAGCTTCTCAGCTCATTATTGCAACTTATAACCTGACTGGGGATATGACTGGAACGATGAGAGATTTTCAAAGTTACTATGGAGAATTCTCTATGTGCTCATTGTTATATTTAGAAGTTTGAATGGGGTTCTTAATACTAATGAAGAAATATTTCATCACCTTTGAGTTCTAAAATGATTAGCAAAGCGGCAAGCATCGTAAATTTATGTTGCCTTCAAAGTTTCTTGTGACCCATACTATGAAAGTGTCTCCACAGCAGTTTAGTAACAGTCTGCTGGCACCAAAGGGGAAGTGATAACAGGATTTTAATGAAATGATTGTTTTCTTCATGAAAAATTGCCAATTTGTTTTTCTCCTTTCTGTTATTCCTCAAAGTCTGTCTCAGAGCCTTTGAAGCTCTATTCCATTCTATTTGGCCAATTGGGGCATGTCACCTTGGCTTAGCTGTTTTCCCTTCCTTGCAACCTGACTTTTACTATGTCGTATTAGACAAGTGTTTTAAAGTCCAGTATACCAAGGCTTCCTTCATACAATATGCAGATGATATCAGGGGTTAAAGTTGTAGAATGTCTTCAATTCTTTCATCTTAGACTAAAAAGGGAAATCTGTGATCCTATTTAGATCTCTTAAATTTTCAGAATTACAATTCAGACAGAACCTTTAAGCAATTATTTATAAGCCTGCTTTCTTTCCTTCTGAATGTTAAACCACAGTAAACAGCACCTTGGCCGCTTGTACAGTGAATGGCTACAACTGGTTCCAATTGAGATTACCAGGCAGAAGTCCGTTAATGGCCTAATGAGAGCAATTTGTTTGGTGGTGGTGGTGGTGGTGGTAGTTGTTTTTGAGATGGAGTTTCACTGTAGCTTAGGCTGAAGGACAACGGCACAATCTCAGCTCACTGCAACCTCCATTTCCCAGGTTCAAGTGATTCTCCTGCCTCAGCCTTCCGAGTAGCTGGAATTACAGGCGCCCACCATCACACACAGCTAATGTTTGTTTTTAGGAGAGACAGGGTTTCGCCTTGTTGACCAGGCTGGTCTGAAAGTCCTGACCTCAGGTGATCCACCCACCTCGGCCTCCCAAAGTGCTGGGACTACAGGTGTGAGCCACGTTGCCCAGCCTAATGAGAACAATTTGTATCAACTAACTAACAATGAAGACACAAGAGGGAAAAGGTTAACACTGCCAAATGGGTGTCTTAGTGAATTAAATGAAAACTACAGTTCACCCTTTCCTCCAGAGTCCTGGGTGAAAATTAGAAATATAAGCTATGTTGACTAGAAGTATTTTTGTATTTTTTTTCTTTTCACTTTATGGCTCGGCACATATTCATTTGAAAACTATTCTCTGCTTTTATTTCACTGTCAAAAAGTTTCTTCTCTGATTTGAATGTACTTGGATGGAGTGAGTAAGATGTCCATGTATGTATGTGGAGGCTGGAGGAGGTGGGACTGGAATCCCAAAGAGAAGGAAATCAAAATAGCTCCCAATGTCTCTCTTTTTCAGCCAGTTCAACCAGTGAAACACATGTTTTATTGGATATTTAACAAACTCCCGGACTGTGGTTATCTATCTGATAGGTTCAGTCCTGTCAAAATCTGTATAGTTGGAAATCTTGCAATGTGGAAACATACTGTTTGTAGGGATTTATTTTCTTTTCCCTGAGAAAGAAAAGTGCAAGTAATTCACAGCATACTATCATCCTCTTCAACATTTGTGAGCATATTTGCATAAGGATATTGTTCTAGGCCTTGGAGATACATGAATACATGAGGGTGTAATGCATCATTTGATTTCGTTTTGGTTTTCAACCACCCAGGAGCTTACAATTTATGTGAGGAAACAGATCATATACATATACAGATAACTAAAAATATGATAAGTGCTGTAGACAACAACGATGTAGACCAGGGTGAGATCAGAAGCCAAAATGACAAGTTCCAGGGAGAATAATTAGCATTTGACATTTGCTGAGGCTGAATGCTCTAAGGCTTAATATCAACCAGAAAAAAAATGACTATTTAGAAAGAATGTAGAAAATCCAGTGGACAGAAAACACATTTGATTTCTTTCCCTTCCATTTCTCTGCTAGGGATCTATTTTCTTTGGCCAAACTATCTGGCCTAAAGCTGCTCACCTGTGACTCTTGATATAGTCTCCAACTAATTGCTCTGGAATAAGGGTTGGTAAACTTCTATAGAGAGCCAGATAGTAAATATTTTAGGCTTTGCAAAATATGTAGCTTTCTTTTGTCATAGCTGCTCAATTACACAAGTGTAGCACAAAATCAGTCATAGACAATGTGTAAAAACTAAAGATGGTTATATACCAATGAAACTTTATGGACACTGAAATAAGGATTTCATATAATTTTAATGCATCATGAAATATTCTCTTTGATTTTTTCCAGCCCCTAAAAAATATAAAAACCACCCTTAGCTCATGAGCTGTACAAAATTAGGTGGTGGATAGTATTTGGCTCACAGGCTATAGATTACTGACCCTGGTATTGGAAGACTTCAGTATTTACCAACCCTTACCCTCACTCCAGTCCTATTCAATTTCCTCATCCAACCAATAGAAACCAGGTCTAGGTGCTATATAAAATTTAGGTAACTTGGAATCTTCAAAGAATAAAGCCAAAATTACTGTCTCAACTTATTTGATAGTATATGATTTAATATAACTTCAAGTCAAAAGAAGGGTCCTGGATAAGTTAAGCATCAGGGACTGCTGTGCAGGGAAAAATCAAGTAGCTAGAATATAGAATGATAGAGGCAGAGTCCATATACCCAGTAGGAAATTTGAGTCTACTGCCTCTTGGCAACTAGGCTTATGCCCTTCCGTGGGAGACCAGATCATTCCTCTTTGCAGAAGAAATGGGCCAAAAGGAAAGACTTGATATTGGCATTTGTTGATTTTATGATGAAAATTCTTCAATGTTCCATTTCATTTTGAAATGTGAAGGTAAATACTAAAAGAAACAGCTTTAAGTATGGAATGTGGATGCCTGAGGGAGGAAGGACTTGAGGTTGTAAAGAAGTGAAACAGAGAAATGCTGATTTTGTTTTAAGGATTGTGATAGTATTTGAATTTTAAAATCATATATTTTTTCATCAACATAAGAATTTAACTAGAAAAAAAGGAAAATGAAACCCTCTGGTGGCTCCCTTTGCCTACAGAATAAGTTCAAACAATTTGGTATGCCACACAAAACCCTCTGCAACATGGGCACACACCACCCTTTTGGCTCCACTGCAGTCACTCCCCAGCACACACATGCAGGACTCTTCTCTTCTGTCCAATCCTACATTTTTTTTTAATCTCCCTGTGTTTTCATTCCTGTTGCTTTCTCTCTTAAGTGTTCTTTTCTCACTCTCTTTTTGGTGAACTACTTAGTCTTTGAAAAACATCAGCTCAAATATTGTCTCCACTTTGCTCCTTTTACAGACCCCATAGGAATCATTAATTGGTTCATTCTCTGTGCACTCTCAGCACTTTCACATGTGGGTACTCTTAGGATGGAGGATTACTTATGACATCTCATGCTGGTTAGACTGTGAGGAGCTCAAAGCAGGGATCATGTCTGATGAATCTTTATATCACCATTTCCTAAGCACACAGTAGGTGCTCAGGTAATAGTTTTCAACTTAAAGATGGATTTGGCTACAGTCAGCCTCTTAATGAAGGGAGAAGTTACATAATTAGTGACTAACTGGATTTAAAACATGAAGGCCCAAGTCAAAGATAATTCATTTAAATTTTTTTGAGTAGCTGGTAACTAGGAGACAGTGCCACTGATTGATAGGGAAGGGGAGGAGCCTCTGCTGTGGCAAATATGAAAACTTTGGTTTTATTCTTCCTGAGCTATGGATTGATGGTGAGCTATCTAATAAATATTTCTTATCGGAAGTTAGAGAAACTAATTGAATTTTGAAAAAGAAACCAAGGAGAAAAATACAGATTATGCTTCCATTAGTATATTAGACTATGAATCCAAGATATTCTGTGAGATTTCTGAAGTAGATCATTACATTAAACGGTAATTCTCAACTTCAATGTATATAGAATCATATGGATCACTTGTAAAAAGAAATTCCTTGAGCTCTACCCCCCAAGATTCTGATTCAGAAGGACTGAAATGAAGCCCATGACTGCATTTTCACAGGCACCTTTTGATGATTCTGATGTTCACAGCAAAAATCAATTATTTGAAGAATACTGGCACAGTGGAAGAAGGAAGGGGTTGAAAAATGAACTTGGGAGAAATTTGGAAGGCTGGGAGAAGATGTGTATTTAGGAGAAGAGGGCTGAACTGCTGCAATTTGGAAATGGCTTTGCTACTATCTGCAGAAAATAGAAAACACTGGAATTAGCATTCACCAGTTATTTTGTCTTCAGAATGACTTCTTCTAATTTATGGCTTGAATTTTAAAATGTCCTCATGTCACAGATATCATAAACAGCTTACCATAAGGACTGAGAAGATATCCGGGAACTCACGTCACTTTTCAGTTTTGACTGTGAGAATCCTATGGCTCCAAGTATCATGCTGTTTTCTTCCACTTACCAAATGCTTTTGCAGTAATAAAATAAATTATAATTTCAGATTTAATGCCCTTTTGTTAAGAAAATTATGTAAAAAGGCTTTTTTTTTAACTACATAAAAATCTCAGTGATGACTCATCTTTATGTGCAAAACCAAAGAATCTAAAGTTGACTGCATGAATTACTATTGAAAACTTTGCTTTCATTGCTAACTCTGGAAATGAATGAAGCCTTGTGAATATTTTCCTTTAGCAGTCTAAATTCCAGTTTTACTTTAGCCATAGAGAGTTCTACAAAGGAAACAAGCCCAACTGAAATTTTTATGATAAAATGGTATTTATTCAGTGTATTATAAAGTGAACTATAAGTACATATTATTAACCAAGCATATGTTACTGTTAAATTTGCCAAGTCCTTCATTGCAATAAGTAATATTAAGCATGAAAACTATCATTGCCTGCTTGCTACATGTGGAAATAAATGAAGACCAACCAAATGAGAATAAGGGGAGGTGATTTATTCAGGGCTTGTTATAGCAAAAAAAAAAAAAATGCAACCATCACTTGTATTTTAGCAGAGACTCAAAGGGAGGCAGAGGAGTGAGAAAGTGTTGCAGTGGAAGAAAGAGATCTTCACTTAGTCTCTGATTGGAGGAGGTTCGCATAAGGAAGCTGTTAGAGGGCTAACTACAAGTGGGCATCCCTGTGATTGGTGAACGGAGCGTATTTGGCTTTCTTGGTTTCGTCCTAAGTTGGAAACCAGGACAAAAAGTAGAGAAGCTGTCCATTTTTAATCAATCCCTGGTTATTTTGGGCTGATTGTTAAAGGGGTTATTGTTTGATCTCCTGGCTGGCTGCTGGATAGAGTCGTCTGACTTCTGACAAGTCTGACTTACAGATGGTAGACTGGCTTCCTGGGATGGTTACTGTAGATAACAAGGTGGTTTCCTGAGCTGGTTGCTGAAGATTGTGAGCCAGAGTTCTGTTTTTATATGTGGCCTGGCCATTGTATATTTGTATATTAAGTCTTTCATACATAATAATATATATGATTTCTAAAGGAAAATTATAAAGTTGGCTAGAACTTCAAGACTTTAGAACAACAAAAGTTGAAAATAGACACACATTTTATGTACAAAGAAAACAAAAGAAATAAAAAACCTATCGAAACAGTACTATAGATGTTTAGCCAACATCTAATATTATGTTTACACCATTAGATAGGAATGCATATGTTTATCAAAGGGTCTAAAATGTTATGCAAAAAAATAACATGATGAAAAGCCCAAGAGAATCACTGGGATAATGAAGGAATACATGCAGTTTATTCCTACACTCAAATATGATGCAAAGGGAGCAGCTTTTTATTTTTTTTGTAGTGGCGTCCACAAATGTGTGTGTTTTAATTTAGGATTTCTAAGATGAAGAGCCACCTCTTCGATGATTAAGAATGATACAAGAAGGAAATAAAAAATGTTTCCTACTTACAGGTCCTGGGGGGTAGACAGCACAACCCTGAGGCCACACACACGCTGGTCAGGGAGCTCGGGCAGCGGGAGGAGGCACTTGTGGGTCAAAACCTTTTTTAGGTCCAGCACTATCATCCAACCATGTTTCCTGTGGAAAATTTAATTGGTGGGTTTAAAGCAAGCAGGGTCAAGTGACTGTGAGGTGGTCATTGTCGCATATCTGCATGGTCCGTGCGGGGTGTGAGCATCAGCAGGGCCTGCCAAGGAGGCTATATGTAGCTGTTCCATGGGTATGTGGTCACCAGGAGGCAGTTTCATAGGGCGGATATCTGGATCAACTACCTTGAGAAATTGGGAGGAGGTGTAGATCTGGACACTGTGTGAGAAAGTCCAACTTATATTCAAAATGGATGCAGAGACAACATAGAATTACATTAATTCACTATGGTGAGGAATAGACTTTACATGCGGTCAGGAACCTGAGGTGGCAAGCCAAGGGGAGTGAGCCACACTGCCTTGAAATACATATTTCAGAGAAGAACTCTAAGGAGTTGGAATTCTGAATTTTTATTTATAAATTCTTAATTAACCCTCTAGATGGCTATGATGGTATATTGTCAAGATAGGATATGCTGTGTTTTATCAAACAGTTTATTAGCTCACTTTATAATTTTAAAATATTCCAACATTTGGTAGGTGGCCTGCACTGTTCTACAAATATCATGGGTAAGGCTGAGCAAACCTCTACTGTTCCGGTTGGTCACCCAATCAGAATCTGGTTTTCCTTCTCCCTGTCTCAAGCCGTCTATTCACATAGTGAAGTCTGTCTGTGGAAAGTCCAGTTAGATGGCTGGATTAAAAACAACTCCGCCCAAACGCCTTATTTCTGGCTATAAGAGAAAAATACATATCTGTGTCTAATAAGGATGGCAAAGTCCCACTGATTAAATTTTCTTAAATATTTTAAAGTTATTCTGTTCAGATATGTTTTTGTTTTAATGCTAAATGGAGTGGAAAACTATTAGATGACTGGGAGAACAGGACTTTCATTATCCAATTTTGTTTCTTTTTTTAAATTGGAAATATTATGCTTACTGAAAAGTTGAAAGTACCATGCAAATATTTTTTTTCTTCACTGAACCATCTGAAAGTAAGTTACCCATACGAAGTCTCGTCAACTCTAAATATTTCAGTGTATATATACATATCCTACAAACAAGGACGTCCCTCTACATGTACAAAATACAACCATCAGGAACAGTTGCTGTGGTTTGGATGTGGTTTGTTTGTTCCCCACAAAACTCATCTGAAATTTTATCTACCATGTGACAGGGTCAGACCTAGTGGGAGGTGTTTTGGTCATGGGGGAAGATCCTGCGTGAATGGCTTGATGCTATGGTCATGTGTGTTTTCACTCTTGTGAGACTGGATCAGCTCCCACTAGAGTGGGTTGTTATAATGAAAGTTTCTCACTTGTGTCCACTTCCCCTTTGACCTTCCTGCCATATTTTCACCTAGCACATGCCCTCACCAGAAGCTAGGCAGATGTGGCTGCATGTCTCTTATACATGCCAGTCTGCAGAACCATGAGTTAAATAAGCCTCTTTTCTTTATAAATTACCAAGTCTCAGGTATTCTGTTATAGCAACACAAAATGGATTAAGACACCACTAAATTAACATTACTGTCTTCCAATCTTCAGATCCCATTCAGGTTGTGCCAATTGTCTCATTATATAACACATAAGACCATGAGTGATCTAGCCACTGTCTATCTCACCAGCCTTATCTCCATCATCCTCCTGGCTCTGGAGGCATCTGCTACCCACAGTCTTTCAATACCTCAAATGCATGTGGTTGTTTTGCATTGGAGGCCTTTGCATATACTGTTTTCTCTGCCTAGATGCTGACACTTCCACTAAATCCTTCTCTTCTTCCAGTCAAACTAGTTATGCCCTCAGAAAAGGCTTCCTTAACTTCCCTAACCTAAAATAATCCCCTTTCCCTCTCTTCCATGTTCTTATAAAACCTACACTTCTCTGTCATTGCACTCTTCATGATGTGGAGCTATGTTTTTATTTGTGAGGTTATCTGTGAAATGTCTAATTCCTATTCTCTTTCTAAGTTCTTTGAGAAAAAGGATCACAATATTTTGCTCATTATCATATTTGAAGGGTCTAACATACTGTCTATCATATAGATGCACAGTAAAAATTTTTGAAATGAATGAATATATAAAAATGAATAAACTCATTTTCTGTTCAATGTTATGCAAATAAAAGTAATATTTTGACCAGGCTTACAATGACTGAATCACATTTTGGAGTTATCAAGAGAAAAATATACTGAGAGATTATGTCAAAAAAAAAAAAAACACAGACTTACTTGTGATCTAATATTAAAGCAAATTATTCCATCAGACAACAGAGTATGCATATATGTTTCCTTTTAAATGTGCCTTTTATATGTTGGAGGGTGTGGCTATATTTTATATTGCATGCGATTATGGTTTCTTTCAAAGTAATTTAAGGTGAGACTCATAATGAGCATAGATTCTGGTAAGAAGACACTGAGGAATGTTTTGGTCTTTTTTGTTATATGCAAAATTATTTGAGAAGCACCTTTGTTATCTTAGAGACATGCCATTGTAGAAATGATCATTGCATAAGTTAGAGAGGATATTTTATAATGTGGCAGAAATTATAAATAAACACTATAAACTATTATTGAGAAAATATGAGCACTATGTTTTTTAAACAAAAGTTTAAAAATTTTACTGTTTTTAAATAAAAATTGAAGAATACATTTAATGAAAATATATTACTCAAATAATTATCTTGCTGAAAATGTCCTTTTTTATGTGCTATGAGTCTTTAAAGATTTTGACATTTCATTAAGCTCTATCCATTTAACTTAGAAAAACTGCAAATACTAACTCTGAATCACAGCAAATAGGAGGAGAGTTTGATTTATTCTACTCATAAGGAAAAGATAGAAGTAATATTTCATTCTTATTTTCATTGTCATTGTATGTATAATAAGAGGTTATTCTTGGTATAAGGATATAGATGGATGTACATGGAATTTGGACTTAAAATACCAAGTAACCCAATTAAGAAGTGTAAATTATAAAATGCACAAAAGTAGATGTTTATGAGTTTTATAAAGTATTTATTTTCAATAATCTGAAATGAGTTACCAAAGAAGAAAAGAAATTTTTTCCCACCCTATTCCTAAAGATCTAAAATAGATGGGGATGAGTCATTACTTTCTGCTGTATTTTATCATCATAATATACACAACAACTATCAGTGACTCATATACAATTCTTTTCCTGTAAAACTGTGTGTTTGTTCACATGAACTGACCTGATAACTTATGACTAACAGTAAAACATATGTCATCATGCTCTAACAAATATGCTTTGAGAACAGAGGTAGGATTCTCTATTTTCATCCCTGAGTAACACAGTGCATTTAGAGCAATGCACTAGTGAATTACAATGTGGGCCACATAAATAATTCTGAATTGTTTAGTAGCTGCACTAAAATATGTAAAAATAAATAGGTGAAGTTCATTTTAACAATAATTTTTTTCAACCCACTATGTATGAAATACTATTTTGACATATAATGAATGTAAAAAATAATTGATATTTTATATTCTTTTTAAATACAAAATCTTTGAAATCAGATGTGTTTTTTATGCTCACCATATATCTCAGTTCGGGTTACTCACATTGCATGTGCTCAATAACCACAAATTGCTGTGGCTAACATACTGCACAGTGCAGGTATAGAGTTTATACAAGAAAGAAAGGAAGGAAGTAAAAAAGTAAAAGGAGGGAAGAAATTAGGTTTGATTCTTTCAAGAGAGTAGCAATATTTTTTTAAGTGAAAAGTATGCATTAATCGTAGAATTAAGGGCTAAAGGCAAACAAGGAACTGTGTAGCTTTGGTTTCCTACCAATGTGTTGAGTGTCTTCCATGGAATATGGAGTACTAAGGGCAGGGACTCTGCTTGTTCATCTCATTACTGTCAGAGCCTAGTACATTGTCTGGCCTATACTAAACATAAATATTTGTTGAGCATGTGAATAAGTGAATCAATGGAAGTATGATATCCTAAATACACTTATTTTAAAGGTTAAGGATACCCAACTAGTTATTTTCATATTAGCAAGGGATTCAGGCAGAGTAAGGAGGATATCAATTTCAAGGATAGGAAGAGAAGTTATGATTGATACCTTAATCATCAATATTTGTGAAATTCATGGAAACATACCAGTAAGTATAAAACTGAGACCATCATAGTACTGCATACTTTTAGTAAATAATCTTTTAAAAAGGTGGCCCTCAGGTAGTATGTCATCATTTTACCTAATTTTAACAGATTTTTAGCCAAGTCCCATAACTAGATAACTAGATTAAATCTGTCATAATAACATTTTAATTGAAAGACTTTTAAAAAATGCAGCCATGTCTCTAGTTCATATATTATTTATTTCTTTATCATTTTTTTTCATTGAACCTGATGTGTTAATTTTGTAAGGTCTGTGCTTAAATTCTGAAAAGTATTGAGTTCCTTCAGGAGAAATCCAATTCGTGTTAAACTTTGTGTCTCAAAGAATCAAATTGCTTGGGTTTCAAGAACAAGTGAAGTACGTATTTCACATTTAGAGGAAGACTTGCAATGCCCTCATCTGCTTTCTGTCAAACTAACCAGATATCACTTTATTATCAAACAGTTTTGCTGAGTGTGACTCTAAGACATCTTTAAAAATAACACTTTTATCTTTCTGATGTAAAAAACTCTTCTGCAGGGTAAAACATTTGCAGAAGATTCTAAAGAAAGAAATAGTAATTACCCACAATCTCATCATTCAGAGATACTTTAATATTTTAGTGTATTTTTCTGAAATCATTTTTAAAGAATATAAAACTATATTAATTTTATAAAAATGGGCATATTGCATAGGATGTAAGGAAGGGATCCAGTTTCAGCTTTCTGTATATGGCTAGCCAGTTTTCCCAACATCATTT